>PVKA01032648.1:0-25091 GCA_004027165.1 Ctenomys sociabilis
AAAGTAGGAGGAACTCTTGAAGACATAGGGGTAGGTAAAGAGTTCATGAACAAACATATATTCGCACGGGAAGCTCTTGAAAGAATCAACAAATGGGATCAACGCTTCTTAAAGAGCTTCTGCATGTCAAAAGAAATTGTCAACAGAGTGAAAAGACAACCCACAAACTTTGAAAAAATCCTAACTAATAAGCAATCAGACAGAGGTCTACTGTCTAGAATTTATAAAGAACTGAGTGTGTATCTTTAGTTTTGCCTGATAAACTTCTTTATGCCTCTCACTAACTTGTCCTTAAAATTTCCTTTTCTGTGATGAAAGTCAGCCAAACTATAACCTGCCCCACAGTTGAGGTGAGTCCAAATTTCTCCTCTCCAATTTGCAGTCAACCTCAGCCCCTATCCAGTAAAACCATAAGGTAAGGGGAGGGAAATGATAGTTAACATTAGCAGAATAAGATTTGTGTCCCAGTATGAGTTAGGGTTGCGGCAGTCTGGCCAAAACAACTGTGTGAACAACTCCTTGAAGTGTGCCAGTGATCATAAAAATTCAGAACGACTGCATGTCTCCTGAGCACTGTATGCAGAACCAATCAGAAAGCAGTAGTTCCAGCCCCTCATTTGAATCCAGTGCAGTCTGCAGTGCAAATCAGGATAAAAAAAAAAAAAATGCTACTTTCAATCCCTTTATTTACAATGGGTGGGAGTCCACATAAGTCTTTGGCTCAGGCAATTTATACCTGTTGCCAAGACAAGTGTTTTTGTTGTTAGTTGTTTGTTTTTTGGCTTGTTTGCTTCTTTGTTTTTGTTTTTAATTTTTTGTGGGGCTTTTTTTGAGGGGGACAGGAACTGGGTATTGGACTCAGGCCCTTGCACTTGCCAGAAAAGTGCTTATTCCACTGAGCCATCTCCCCACTCTGCTGTTTTGCTTTTTTAATAAAACTGTCCAGATACCTTATTTGCACAAGATGAAAGTGAATCCAGAAATTTGGGGTATGAAAAACATTTTTCTCTTATCCTCAGGGTGCTTTTATAGTTAAATGGATGCAACTAGAGACCATAAGTGAACCAGAATCACATGTGTAAACATCACATTGTCTCCATAGTTTAAGAAAATAAAAAGATTACATAATATCCAAAAGGTACAATCGAGAGCCAGCAAGATATCTGAGTGGCTTAAGCACCAGCCTGGCAAGCACAAGGTCCTGAGTTCGATCCCTGGTACCACAAAAAAAAAAAAGAGAGACCAGCCTGCTCTTGCTCTGTAAAGAGTACTTCTTTCCACCTTCAATAAAGGTACACATTCACTGCCTTTTCTCTGTGTCTTGTCTAATTCTTTGTCCAGGGTACCTAGAACCTGGAAATAAGGCCCACAGGGCCCTCCATCCAGTGATAGCAGCTCTTCTAATTTTATGTGAATCTTTAGAATGGTTACCTAACCCTTCCAGGAAAAATATTGACCTTTCGGAGAACATTTGGAGGATCCAGGGGAGGGGAAATAATGTATGTGAAAGACAGGCTCACAAGCTGTGAGCTTCTGCACATATGCCCGCATTGCATAGGTAGCACACAGCTGGGAGCCCACCGTGTGCTGAACATAGCCTTAGCACAACTGAGAATAAGAAGATTAAGAAACTACCAACTTTTTCTCTCTTAGTTCCTTTTTCCTTTTGCTGAGACAAAATACCAAACACCCAAATTTAAAGGAAGAAAGGCTTATTTCAGCCCAGTGTATTATTTCAGCTCAGTCCACAGTTGGCCATTTCCAAGGGAGGTTGCATGCCAAGGGGCATTGCACGGGAAAGCTATTCACGGTGTGACTGAACGGCAAGCGGCAAGCGGCAGCAAGCCTTCTTTCTGTCCCTTCCGTTCCATCCAGGCTACTCACCAGGCAGGTAGCACGCACACCTAGGATGGGGCACCGTCAACCACAGCACTGCACCCTTGAAATCAGCATCACATCCTTAAACCCAGCATCACACACTTTAGATCCAACCACCTCTGAAAAGCCCCACCTGTGAGTGCATGAGGGTTGGGGGACATCGATGTACAAGCCAGAACACTCCAAGAGGACAAATGAGTAGTGGCCAACAGGCTTCCTTCAGAGCCCTAAGAGCTGGGGGAGTGAGAAGAATCAAGGAACAAGAGTGGATTCCTTGGAATACAGGAATATACTTGCTTGGAATAGAGAGCATGGAGTTATAGCTAGTTGAGAGAAAAATAGGTTTTCCCAACAAAAAGGCAGTGTCTCACAGAGATAGGCAATTCTAGTGGGTTCTACCTAGAAGAATGAAAACAAATTGCATATATTTCCAGATGTAAGATTAGTGAAGTAGAATCATTGAACAACCATTGACCTTAGTCAATATTATCACTTTAATACGAAAAAAGTGAGAACATCATATCACAGAGATATATGTGCCCCTATGTTTGTAGCAATGCACCTTAAGCAAAAGACTCTGCTGACTGCCCTCAGTTTTAGTGAGGTCCTTGCCTTTTAAGGCAAAAAGAGTTCATTATGGAAGTTTAAGTGAACTTTAAGAAGGCAGTCAAAAGGCGAGATTTAGAGGGCATGTGTGGCTGAGTGTATTGGCAAGCACAGCAGCACTTCATCTCACTTGCCACTTCCCAACTGCAGGTAGTAACTGCCTGTAGCGTGCCCTCCAGCAGAACGCAAAGGCTTTGTCTGTGCTCACCAGGGGAGTGTGTCATGATGAAATCTTGATGGTCCCCTGGGCCACTGCATGGCAGAGTCCTTGCTCCAGACTTCTCTTTGGGAGCCCTGCTTATAGCTGCCCAGCTCCTCCTCAGTCCCAATTATGGAGAAGTAAGGTTCAGAATAATGACTCTGAGGCCTCTTCAGACAGAATAGTCTTCACAAGAATAAACTCAGCAAGGTCCAGGGAGATGGCTCAGTAGAATACATGCTTCCCTGGCAAGCACAAGGGCCTGAGTTCAATCCTCAGCTCTGCCAAAAAAAAAAAAAAAGAATAAACTCAGCAAAGCAGGGAAACCCTAGTACCAGCATCATATTCACAGAAACAAAAAGGTTTCCAGCAGGGAGCTATTGCATCTGTGTGGCTGGCTTCCTGAGGACACAGGTCTTGATTGGCTCACAGTCTACTGAAAGAAAAGTGATATGAAGATAAATAATAACAATGAATCATGCAAACTGTAGTGACATTTATTTTGTTTGGTTTAAATTAATCTGAGGGGGTAGGCCAAAAAGATCAGCAGATTAAAGTCTGATTAGGTAGGCTCAGTGGCCAGAGTTCAATCCCCAGCATGCCATGCTGGCCCCATCCCCAGGGCATGCTGAGGCAGGACGGAGACTGGGTGCATCTGTAATCCATGCACTTGGGAGGCTGAACACAAGAGGATTACTATGAGTTTGATCTACCCAGTGAGAGCCTGTAGACCCTGTAGATCCTGTCCTAAAATACAAAAATAATTAATTAATTAATTAATCTGATGGATAGAGGCACCAAAAAGAACATCAGACTTCCTTATCTCCAGGCAGGATCTCTATGTAGGCAGGATTTCTATTGGGTCCTAGTGTTACTTGGGGCCTGGTAAAAGTCTAGAACCTAGATTCGTTAGTCTTCAACCAGCAAGGCTATGAGAAAAGTCTATTCAACATGGATAAATAAGTTTATGTACCGTATGCCCAAATTGGGAGGGCAGATAGCTAGCCCTGCCTTTAGGACACAGAAGCACTCCAACTTACAGATGGAGTAGAACAAAAGCCAGGAGACAACCATATGCAGATGTGCTAATCCTTAGTCCAGATTGCTGGAAATGTTGAACCTTCGTTGGCCTCTGGGCTGGAGGGTGGTGGTTTATGCCACCAGTTTGATAAAGCTGGAGAAGCAGTTTATCACTTTTAAAAAGTCTACTTTTTAAAGATTCATGGTAACTTCTGGGCTACACTGAAGCTTTAATCTCCTCTAATCACTCATCAGAAAAAGGGACCTTCTTCCTGTCTTCCAGATCACCTCTAAATTCCTGAATACTCTCAGGTATAGAATGAATGAGACTGAATAATTTCTACCTATATGTGAAATCTTCATTGAGGCGGAGGGCCTCACAGCAGGTAAGAGACGACACGACTGATGATGGCGGAGACCGGCTGATGGCGCAGATCTAATTTATTGCGGAAGTGCAGGTGTACATATAGGGAGGTGAGGGGGTGGATCTGAAGGGTGAAGAAAGTTATGTGGAGAGTTGTGATAGGAGTGTAGGCGTTCTGTGACACAGATTAATGGCCAGGGGACTTCCGGGAGGGAGATCAGGCAGAGGAGTCTCAGCCCTTTGGTGCACCACCTCGAGGAGCCAAGTGTGTCTACACCCGAGTGTCAGCTACCTGGGCGAGCCAGACCTCTGCGTTACTCCCTTCACTTCATGAAAATATATGATAAGAACCAGCAAGTATATAGAAGTAGAGATCAGTTTGAAAAGCAATGTTTGCAACATTTCCCACCTCATAATCATGGAACATAAGTTCCTGGGGTCACAGAACTTGTACAACTGTGAACAAACATGTCCTCTGAGGGCCAGCAAGATAGCCAGAGACTAAACACCTACTTCAGCAAACATAGGGATCAGGGTTCCATCCCAGGTCCTGCATGCCATGTGGGCCCCACCCCCAGGGCACACTGAGCTGGCAACTGAGTCTTGGCATGGTAGTGTATGCCTGTAATCCCCAGTGCTGGGAGATAGAAAACAGGAGGATTACTATGAGTCTGCTGGGCATAGTGAGACCTGTACTAAATACATAAAATTTAAGAAAAAATAGTCTTCTGATTTGGAACTGGGGTTGCATGAGGACATGAACAAGGCAGACATGCAGAAGAGGAAACTGACAAGATGCAAACCTACCTACCCTACAAGCAGCCACCCAGGGTCTATACCCAATGGTCCAAGGCCAGCTGCACTGTGTAGCGATTATGAGGATCCTGGCTACAGCGGACATCTGGCGTTCATAACCCAAACAGACAGACACAGCTGTTTTTAGATCTCTGGCTGAAACCACCAAAAGGGGCCTGCTGTAGAGAATTCTGCACATACAGAGGACAGTGAAGGATCCTGGTGGTACCACCTCAGTCCTCAGAGAATTTCCCTATACTTGGTAGAAAATAAATTAAACATCACATGCCCAAGAGCTGAAAAGTTTTCTATCCTTCAAGGTCAAAAAAGAAAACTCTGAAAAAAAGTATCTTCCCTTACCGATACCACAAGGAGTGGAAAAAGCAATATACTATCACTTGACACTACTACATACCAAGCATTTTACTAGGAGTTTTACATGCATTGTTTCACATGTATAATAATCTTATTTTGTTCATGAGGATATAGAAGAGATTAAGAATATAGTAGATGTAGGGATATAAAAGATAAGAGGTTAAGTCATTTGTGCAATGATTTCAATGGGGTCTGAGTCCAGTAGTAAATGACACCCATATCCCCTTGCCATACTGAAACAAAACAGAACATGGAGCAAAAAGCTCTTAGCAATAGCAAAACAGAACTTGTAACAGTTCCTCTACAGAATGACTCAAGATACGAATGTCCTAACACATAGTCTGGTGGTGTTGGACAGAACATTCCATACGTGTCAGGCATAGTGGCCTATGAGGTTTTGCAAGTCTTCTGTCCCGGTCTGTTTTATATTCCTAGAATGAAATATCTGCAGGTGACTACAGTTGTGGTCATTTTTCTTGGTGCTGGGACATCACACTTGACCTTTGTACATTAAAGAAGAAGAGGTTCCTTTTGGCTTACATTTTTGAAGTTTTAGTCCCGGCATGGTTAGCCACCTCCAGGCCAGAGCAGTGTGGTGCAAGGGCCAGGGTACAGGAAAGGTGTTCGTTTCAGGGCAGCGAGAAAGCAGAGCATGAAGGGAAGTCAGCCCTTGCAGGTCGCACCTCCAAAGACCTGCCTCTTCCTACAAGGCCCTACTTCCTAACAGCAAGTCAGCTCTGATGCCCCATAATCCAGTCACCCTCCAAACACCTGCGGCTTTTAGATACAAACCATAACATGTACCTTACTTCTACTAGATTGATCCTTTCATAACTATGAACTGTCCCTTTTTGTCCATAGTAACATTTTTTTCTGTCTTAAAGTCTGTCTTACTTTTACCTTGTTGTTGAAACAAAACTTTCAACACTCAAAGGAGAGAAGTTTTATTTCAGCTCAGTTTGTGGAGGTTTTGGTCCATAATTGGCAGGCTGCAAGGCATTGTGGTGAGGCAGGAAGGCCTCACAGAGGAGAAACATCGTGGTGGACAGAAGGTAGCAAGACAACAAGGAGGAAGCCAAGCCTCCTTCTGTCCCTTATATTGTATCCATTCTGCTGGGATTAAGGCAGTGCCCATCCAATCAGTGGACTGATTGAACCATCATTCACCCTGAATCCCAGCACCCTGCATCCCAGCACTGCACCATGAATCAATCACACTAGATTTAACTACTTATGAAAAAGCCCCAAGACTGCATGAGGCTTTGGGGGGTATCTAGCCAGTGTAATAAAGTCCATTGTGTCTAATGCCAATAGACCCACTCTTACTGTCCAGCTCTCTTTCAGCTTGCAGAGTGTTTTCTTCCATCCAAGTCTGAATCTGAAGGGTTTCTCCTACAGACAGTGCATAGTCAGATCAGGTTTGCTTATCCAATCCGACAGCATCTATATTGTCATCATATTCTTTAATTTATTCAAATTTCATATTGTGATTGATAGTTACATCTGCAATTTTTGTTTTCCATTGACCTCACATCTTTTCTGATCTCAGTGACTTTTACTGGTTTTTTTAATAAATGCATATTTTCTAGTGCAGCATTTTAATTCTCTGAGTAGTTTTATAACTATCTCCTTATTCATTTTGTTAGTAGTTGCTCCAGAGACTTTTTTTTTTTTTTTTTTTTTTTTTTTTTTTGAGACAGGGTTTCACCATGCAGCCCAGGCTGGCCTTAAGCTCACTTTGTAGCTCAGGCTGGTCTCGAACTCACAACAATCCTCCTGTCTCAGCCTCCTGAGTGCTGGGATTACAGGCATGCGCCACCACGCCCGGCTTCAGAGACTGTCTTATACATTCTATAAGAATCTACTACATATATATTCTAATTTAATTCGAATGAGCTATAGATTTGTTAAACTTAGGTAGCTCTAGTTTCTTTATCCCATTTTGTTCTATGATTTCTATATATATATTATATCTAAAGATGTTAACAAGCAGTAATGCATTGTTAGAGTTATTTTCACATCTATTAAAGGATCTGAAATTAAAAGAGCAAAAGCATATTATTATAGAACTTACTACATTTACTTTTTCATTATTTACTGTTTCCCAAAAATACCATTATTTAACAATGCTCATTCTTTAAAAATTGTTCCTATGAGTTTTCATTACTCTATGGAGTCATTGCTTTACTCTGTGTCTTTACTTCTTTCTGCTGATGTTGTCAAATAAATTACATTATTTTTGACAGCAGATCATGTTTAGCAATACAATTATGTTATGGTTTGTATCTAGATATCTCCTCAACCTCATCCTATTCTGTCATCTGTGATTGGTGGTGTGATACTGGGTTTAGAGGTGTTAGGATTAAAAGAGTGTGACTCCTGAATTAGTACACTGATTGGACTGGCACCACCATAATCTCAGTGGGCTGGATACTATATAAAGGACAGAAAAGTCTCTCTCTCTCTCTCTCTCTCTCTCTCTCTCTCTCTCTCTCTTTCTCTCTCTTTCTCTCTCTCTCACATTGCTTTTTTTATCTTTGTTCTCATGGACAGTTGCCCCTCTGCCATGTGCCATTCTGCCTTGATGCCCGCAAATTATCAGCTGAAACTTTAGCTGTGAGCTAGATCCATCTTTCTTCCCCCTTCTAAGTTTGAGTGTCAGGTGTTTTGTGTCCACAATGACAGTGAAGTACCTAAGACAGATTTGGCACCAGAGAAGTGAGATTCTTCCTGTGACCACACCTGATCATGTGGTTCGGGAACTTTTGGAACTGGCTTGTGAGAAGAGTTTGGAAAGGTTCAGAGATGCTATATGAAAAAGTAGAGCTAGAATGCTTTATGTTGTACTGTATAGGAAATTCTGGCCAGACTTCAGGAGACCAGAAATCTGATAGAAACCCTGCTGTGCTGCTCATAAATACCAAGTTCGGGAGGTTTCTGCTGGGAAGAAGGACTCCATTCACCACTGGACTCTAGACAATGTATGCTATGGTTTGGCAGAAAGCTTGAATTTCACTCATATCTGGACACTTTGCCTGAGATTAGAATTAAGGGGAGCAGATCAATTAATCTGTCAGAATAAATTTCAAGGCAGTCTAATGTTGGAAAGGTGGCATGGCTACTTTCAGGTAGTTAGCCATGATCCAAAATGTGAGTTGGCCAGAAAGGAAGCTCCAGTAAAGCTGTGGACTGTAAAGATAGAGAAGAGGTTTGCATTGCTGACAAGGAAGGAGAGAACAGGAGGCATCGCAAAGATCTCTATGAGCCCCAGTTGCATAGCGAGATCCTGTACCAAATAAATAAATACATATATAAATAAATGACTTTTTAAATGTATGACATTAATGTTAAACAAAATAGACTATCTAGATAAGATACTAAAGATGTGGGAGAAACTTGTATTTACCAGCAGGACAGCAGGGCTTCTATCAGACTTGTGGTCTTCTGAAGTCTGGCCAGAATTTTCTGTACAGTTCAACCTAAAGCGTTCCATCTCTACTTTTTCAGATGGTATCTCTGAACCTTTCCAAACTCTGCTCACAAGCTGATTCCAAAAGCTTCTGAGGGCATCACAAGTAACAGCATCACAACTGCAGAAGTTAAAGACTGCTTTGAGAAGAAAGCCCCAGAGCACCATGTTCCAGAATAAAAGCAGCCTGGAGAATTCATTCCTCAAAACTGGATTCAGAGCACTTAGTAAGCACTTGAGCCCTCCAGGCAGGACAGAGGGAACCCTGCAAGAGCTCCATCCTCCTGTCATTTCCTATCCGTCCTATATCATTATCTTAGTTTGTACCTTGCCTCACTCAAAGGAGAGGTACCATACAGTGTTTAAATTTGTATGTCTAGTTCATGTCCTCAGTAGTATATTTTCAGGCTGTATCCATTCCTCTACTTTTTTCTCTTATTTTGTGTCTACCATTCCTGGAGTAGAGCCTGCATCCTGCAATTAAGGCATAAAGAGAGGAAGGGACCCCTGACCCAATAACATGATGCCTTCAACTTGGACAGGGAGGCTATGAGAAATGTTTTTGATCTGCCCTTCTCAGTGAGACAGGCACACTTATGTTAGGAGCTAAGAGAAAAGAAAACCCTGTATATGGCCATAGACATTCAGTGAAGATGCCTGAGGCAGCAAGGTTAGTAACGAAAGGGCCACAGATTCTCACCGTGTTTACTAATCCTTACTAGATGGTCTTGAAAGAAATCTTTCTTCATCAGCTGCACACCTGCAAGATTATTTACAATGGCTTCAAATTTTTATAGTTTTCCCCAGCTTTGCTTCTTTTACTGAGGAATGAGTCTATAGAATTCTACATGTTGTTTTCCCAAGATGAAGCCTATCTTAGGTCTTTAGTATCTTACTTAGATAAATCTACATTTTGTTCATAATTTTGTTTATCATTAATGCTTTACTTTGTAAAAAATCATCTATTTATTTATCTGTCTATCTATTTATTTATTTATTTAGTACAGGATCTCACTATGCAGCTCAGATTCATAGTGATCCTCTTGTGTCAGCCTCCCCAGGACAGTTTCTGTGGCCAGCACAGAGGGTCTGGGGTTCCAGGGCCAGCATGGTATGCAGGACCGGAGATCAAATCTGGGTCTCTGTACTTGCCAAGCAGGTGCTTAGACTGCAGAGCTATCTCCTCATCCCTGTTCTACTCTTTAGTTTGCTCATGTAAAGTTTTGACCATTTTATCAGTTATTACTAAGAAAATGTTTTTATTTTGACTAAGCATCTCCAGTTTTCATTTTTTGTCTTATGACTTTTACCTTTTAGTCCCACTAATTTCTTTTAGTTTAGGTCTCTATTAATATTTTCCCTCTACTTTCTTTTGATTTGTTTTGGTAGCTTGTTTTAACTTTTCAATTTAAAATCTTAGCTCACTGATTTTTAATTTCTCTTTTTTTCTAGTAGATGAAATTAAAGTCATAAATATTTTTCTGAATAAAACTCTGGCATTACTCCACAGGATTTTATGCGTAAGGTTGTATACCCTATTCATATTAGGCAATTTTTAAATGCCATTTTAATTTTTCCTTAAATATGATGTGCAGAAACTTTTCAGCTGTTTGTTTGCTTTTATTTTAAATATCAATTCAATTTAAAAATGATTCTACCATTACAATTTCTTCTTTGTAGAATCTGCATTGATTTTATTTGTATATGTCCATATGGCCATGTCTCATTAAGATTTTGCCTTTGGAGGAGTTAACTTCCGTAAAATTGTCTGTTCCTAAGAGGGGGCGGCAGCTTCCCTCAACTATCAGGTCTCATACAAGAATGTTTTCCATTCTTGGAGGTTTTACTCCTCCCAGGTGTAGCTCAAACCTACCTCTGTGTGTATCTTCTGTGTTGCTCCTCTCCACTTTTTATGGCTCTTTTATGCAATAGCAAAGAATTGACTTTTTTTTTTTACTTACATCCTTGCCTAATTTTGTCCCCTGAGATAAATGTGGGGCTCGTACAGAAAGAGAGGATTATAAAAGAAAGGTCAAAATCCTTGATTGTCAGCCGGGGACATAGCTCAGGACAGTCCCCAGCTCCGACCTCAGTACTGTGTGCTGTGTGAGCACCGAAACCAAGCATGGTGACACAAGCCTGTAATCCCAGCACTGGGGAGGCTGAGACAGGAAGATCACTGTGAATTCAAACTGCATAGTCAGACCCTGTGTCCAATAAATAAATAAATAAATAATCCTTCATTGTGTTCACAGATTATAAAGATGAAATTACAAAACATTAAGTAGAAGGGCACATATCAACCTCAAAGCTTTGGCTAGAAGACCTGAGGTTAAAGCGAAATAGAAAATTTGGCTTTGCATTATTTCACTTGTGAAAGGAGCCAGGTCTGTGCCTCTTTTCACAAACAGTGAGGCAGATAATGAAGGAGCATTTTAGGTTCATTTTAGGTTAAAACGTAACGTTTAAAGACTTATTTATGTTGTTGAATGAGTAAACTTTTCTTCAGGAGTCAGAGTGGTCTGGTAGCAATCTCTTAGGTTAAGCTATTTCCTTCTTTGCAAATATTTATGATTTAGGAAGCAGTGCTAAAAATAATGCAAGAAGTAGCATAAACATTTTTAATTTTAAATCAAATTCATAAAGAGAATCAGGTGGTGTTTCAGTTACTCTTCTCTCTTTGTTTGGACAAATACCCAGGAAAGGAAGGAAATGTTTATTTAGCTCATAGTTCCTGGAGGTTTCAGTCCGTATTTGGTTGGTTCCAGGGCAGGGCAGCACATGGCAAAGGGCAGGAGTTCATCATGTCAGCAAAGAGCAGAGAGCAAAGCGAAGAGCAGCAGCAACAATGGCTACAGAGAGAAAGTCTGCTTCCCTTAAGTTATATTCAGGCTATATGCCCCTGGCTGGATGGGGCACTCACACCCATAATCCCAGCAGTACTAAGACCCATAATCCCAGTGGATCATGAGGTAATCACAAACTCTGGAAGTCTGTTCCATGACTGCATGAGGCTTTGGGGAGACAAGTAGACACAAACCATAACATTCAGACCCAGGACCCCCAGACTCATGCACATCCCTTATGCAAATGACATTTTAGTCCATCTCTAATAGATGCCAAAGTCCTAAAGTTTCAACATTGCTGAAAACTCCAAGTCCCAAGTCTCCTCCAAGATTCAAGGCAAACTCTTAGCTGTGAGACCCTGTACAAATGAAAAGTTAAGCACCTGCAACATTCAAAGGCACAAGATAAACATTACCATTCCAAAGGGTACACTCAGGAGGATACCAAGCATTGGGACCATTACAAGTCCAAAATCCAGCAGGACAAATATTAAATCCTGTAGGTCCCTGTGGAATATCTGTAGCAATCTAAGGTAAATTGTGAGCTCAATGTTGCTCCGCCCCTGTGGCACTCTTGGTGTTAGCTCTCATGGCTTCTCTTAAGCTGGCTTTGCTCCCTCTTTGAAGTTTCCCTTAGATGATCCACATTTATGGCTTTCCCAAACTTTTGAGGTTTCCACTGAATAGGCTTCTCACTCACAGCTTCACATACTGGACTCCCAAGGGGTACACTCCCTAGCCAACCAGGCCTTCTTCCAAAATCTAAGTGGAAGCCTTCTAAACCTCAGAACTCCTACACTCTGCATGGATATAAAACCAATACCATGTGGATGACGCCATGGTCTGCTGCCAGCTGGAGCAGTAACCAGGCTTTCTTTGCTCTTGGCTATAGGGGTCAAGTGCCTGGATCGCTGAGAAATAGATTCTCTGTCCTGGTGCCATTCTGGAATTTTGTGTGGCCACATCCACCGTTCTGAAATGTGGGGTTTTGTGGTCTTCCCCTCAAGGAAAAGTCCCTCTGTCTTGAAATTCTGAGACTGCAAAGGGTGGAGACCTCCTGCCTTCAGTGGTACTCTCAAGCCATCCTTTCGATTCACTTGTTTCTTCCTGGCACTGGAGATCCTCTCAGCTCTATTTCTGAAGCCCACAGCCTTATTGGAGCTTCCTTTCTGGCCAAACTTTCAACATTTTAAATCCTCCTGCTGGACTCTCAGTTCTTGACTCTCAACATAAATCTGAATAAAAGCCCCCAGCAATAACCATGCCACTGCTCCAATATTTGGCTGCTTTGAAATATCTTTTGAAAGATTAATCAGTCTACCATGCTTAATCTCAGTCTCAGGCAGTCTCTGGACACAAGCAAAATGCAGACAAATTTTTTGCCAAGCAAAACAGACATCATCTGGAGTCCAACAACCAATGCAGTCCTTCTTCCAAGCAGAAACTTCCCCAGCTTGGTCTTTACAGGTAGGATTTCTATCAGCATTCTGGTCTTCTGAGCTCTAACAATAATCTCCCCTACAGAAGAACCAAAGGCATTTCAGCTCTTGACTAGTAGGTGATCTCTCCAAATCCTTCCTACTTCTTCCCATAAGCCATTCCCAAAACCTCATAATCCACATGGTCAGGTTTAGCCACAGCAATGACCTCACTTCTCTGTTACCAAATTCTGTCTCTGTTACTCTTCTCTCATTGTTGGGACAAATACCCAACACTCAAAATGAAGGAAGGAAAGGTTTATTTAGCTCACAGTTCCTAGAAGTTTCAGTCCATATTCACTTGGCTCTGAGGCAGTTGCACATGGCAGAGGGCAGCAGTCAGTTCATGGCAGCAGCAAAGACCAGAGAACAAAGGGAGGAGTAATAGCAACAATGGCTATGGAGAGGAAGTCTGTCTCCCTTAAGTTGCATTCAAGCTATATGCCTCATGCTGGGTGTAGCACTCACTCCCACAATCCCAGCAGCACTCACACCCATAGTCCCAACAGAACTATGATCCATAATCCCAATGGATCATGAGTTAATCACAAACTCTAGAAGTCTGCCCCATGACTGCATGAGGAATTGGAAGTGGGGGCAACCAGACACAAACTGTAACAGATGGCAATTGACTGTGACATCCAATATTTTTTTAAAGCCCTGAATAAAGTTTCATTACAGGCAAAATGAATCCCAATACAAGAAAGTCACTTCCTGGATATAGCAAAGCACAAAATTCTCAAGAACCTAAGAGAACTACAGATCAATGAAAATTTTCCAGCTCAGATCCTAAACTTTCTGAAACTCCATCCAACATATCAGCTGCTTTAGGATAGATACAAGGAAATCACCTTCACATTGCCTACTATAGTCAGCCATTAATGTACCAAAAAACTGATCTTCAAGAGGGAATAACAGTGGATATCTCACACTGGGCCTCACGCTTCCCAATATTTTCCCATCCATAGCTATTAGCATGCTGTTAGTATCTTGAGACTGCCTATCATTTATTTTCAAGGCTAATAACTCAACACTCTTAAAAGACTAAACTCTATATTTTAACATAGGATAATAAATGAATTTCTAAGGATAGGATTTGGTGGTATCAAAATATTTATTTCCCTATTGGTCCCCCATAAGATTTGCAATAACTTAAAGAAAATGCAAGATCTTCTGATCTGCTTGCATTCTGCAGCTACATTTTGCACTCACTGTCCCATAGCAGCTACTAATTCAGTAGGCCCATCTTCAGCTGGCATGTCATTTATAAGAAGCAGCATCATTGGTTCCCAGACAGAGCAGCAGCTCCATTTGCCATGCAGAAGCCATCTACAAAGTAAAGCACTGAGTTGCATTGATCATGCAACAGGAACAGCATGAACCACTTAGCATGCAGATTAAATCTATTTGCTTCTTCCTCTGCAGCAAGGTTAACCACCCAGAACTCTTCTCACTCATTCTTACATTTGCCTAG
The DNA here is from genome assembly GCA_004027165.1 of Ctenomys sociabilis. NCBI lineage: Eukaryota > Metazoa > Chordata > Mammalia > Rodentia > Ctenomyidae > Ctenomys > Ctenomys sociabilis. The sequence continues at coordinate 14,505 of PVKA01032648.1, forward strand.
AAGACATTTATCTAATTATCAATCTATAAACTAAAATTTCACAAGATGAATACACTGTATATGGCATATTATCATTAGTTTTAGCTTACAATCACTAGGAAAAAATAAACTATATAGCCCATAATTCTGAGGTCTTATCAATACATTCAATAACCAGTTCTCACAGCAGTTGTCACGGCTATAATTCTGTATTGTCAGAGCCATGGGGCAACCACTAAGAGGTGTCACTCTGAAGGGCCACTCAGCCCAAGAAGAGTAGCATGGGAGCAGTGAAAGGCAGACTGCTCAAGAAAACAAAGGATTAAGTAGGATAGTGTTGGTTGGATACAATTCTCAGTATGTGTATGTAATTTTTCAAAAGTGAACAATAATTTTTAAGCAGGTGAAAGACAAGGTATAGAAGGGCAAAGCTTCTAAAAGGCAGGAGAATTAGTTCCAAGAGTTTTGGATGAATTCATATACCATAAGGCACTAATGCATTTTTAGCACCTTTCTCAAAAGGAAAGCAAAAAGCAACATTTTGTAGCTCTATATCAAGGGAGTTCAGGAAGGATTGAATTACAATACATGAATTTACATGAGGAATCGTTTTTATCAAACATGAATGCTTAAGATGAAAGAATAAGATATTATGCACCCAAAGAGAGCTAAGCTTCTTTAAAATAATCCTGTTAGAATGTGAATTTTAGGATCTGATAATTTATGAATGTCATCATCCCCTGGCCTGTCACCTGCATCTTCTACTCCATGCCAATCTATTCAAAGGCAGCAACTACTGATTCCCAAATGTGCCTGAATTTACATTTCACCTACTCATGCATTCCGAGTCCTGTAGCCTGGGTAGAAGGCTGTCACCCTGAAATACACTTCAGGGGCCATGTGAGTTCTACAGGAATAATAGTGCTTCGAGGGTCCTACCACTCAGTTTCTGTCTCAGATGGCAATTCATAGTCAGATTGTTATATTTTTATAATTGTAAAGTTATGTCTACAAGGCATTTGTTGATATTACAAATGCCCTCTTCTGAGAAGTTGTATATTGATTTAAATACCCCTCAAAAGTAAATCATTGATCAATTCCTACCTGAAAAAGGAATATGACAAAGAAATAGGATAGTGTTGAATAGGATAGGATAGCAAAGAAAGGTGACTTTTCCTTGGAAAACTGTAGGAGATGGTATTGGGAAATGTCTCATAAGATGGTCTTAAGCTTCATTTATCATCAAGAGATCCTGCAGAATTGTTGAAGATATGGAACTCTGTACCCCACCCAATAAAGTACTGATGCTCTAGCTCTAATAGTAGGAATCTGGACTTTAGCCCACTGTCCCAGGTACATTTGATTATCTGAAGTGCTGAAGAACCATCTGGGATTATGTCGTGGAAAGGTCCTTGAAGGGTTAAGCCCTAGGCAACCACTGGGCAGGATCTGGACAGTGGGTATCAGGGAGAATTAATTACGTCCTGCATCACTCTACTAGTAAGACAAAAGTATGAACACAAACAGCTAATTATGAGATGAAAAGCAAAAGTTGGCCTCCTAAGTGAAGAACTGAAATGTGGGGTACTTCTAAGCCTACATTAGCAAAACAGACTTCAAGGGGATGAGAGATGGGCAAACAGTCTTTTAACACATTTTTACATTGACTAGAAAACAGGGTTCAACAGAAGTTAGCCTTGCACCAATCTCACTAATAAGTCATTCTCTTCTGCAGAAAGGGTTAAAATTTACAAGAAGAGGTATAAACATAATTGCAAAACCATCTCCATTTTGTAGATAAGAAAGTAAACACCTCCTAAGGAGACATGATGATCACGAGAAACAGAGTTCTTGCTAATAAAAGCCAGCTGATGAAGCTTATGCTCATATCAGCCCAGTGTTTTGGGTCCAATGGACAAAATCAAGGAAAAATCTGTAGGCAAAGATAGTTTGATCAGACCCTCCAGGTGATAGGGATTTATATGCCTAATACAAAATGAAAATAAAACAAAACAATAAAGAGTGAAGATGCATTTATCATGTTTCACTCAGGAGTTGCAGGAAATGCCCAAGGACTTCATCCCAATTACACCTTAGGGTCCTTCCCTGCCCCTTGGATGAAACCCTGTCTTGCTCCTGTAAGATATCCTGCTCTAGTACAGACCAAGGCCGATGCTGTTCATACCATACTGGGCCTACTCCTTCCTTTCTTCAGCTTACCTGTACAATAGCAGTGTTTTAAGAATCACCTCCATGCATTTGAGGTAAAGATAAAGTAAAATTAATGTAGTATGAAAGAACACTGCCCTAGGTGCATGCACCAGTGTAAGCCTTGAATAGCCTATAGATAAATGTGAGGGCGTTACCCTGGAGCGAATGGAGCTGATACCCATTCACTCAAAGAAAACTGAGTGGGCCCAAGAAGGTCTGATCCTTCTAAAGTACTTTGAAGACATTCAAGCATCTCTCCTGTTCTATTCTCCCAGAAAAATTTCATAATGCCTCATTATTTTGTTTGCTTTTTTAAGTTCACTAGTAAACTAGTGACTTTTTTAATACAAATAACATGTGTTTGATCAGAAACAATAAGTGGTTCTTTCACCTAAACCAAATGCATTTATTTACTTATATAAAAAATAAAACTAATCTCCCTGATTTGATACACAGAAATGTTTATAAAACAAGGCATATTGCCAACTTGCAGATTGCTCTCTTTTTTCCTGTAAGTATTTTCCTCCATCCTCACTCTGTGAGAGCACCTGTCTAAATCTTCAGCACAGCAATCAATAAACATGGCCTCCCAGGGCATGAGTGTACAGTCCCCATGTGAATTGATGAATGCAGACACTTGTGTCCAACGTATTTACAATGAAGCTTTCAATTAAAAACCAACAAGAAAGTCTGAGATGAAATCAAATACTAGAGAAATAAGAAACCTGCCAGGAATTCAGCTAATATTTACCATTCAAAGTGTGCTATGTGATAATAAATAAAAACCTAAATGCCAGAAGATGCACCAGAAGCAATTGAATTTGTAAGAAAAATGCTTATTTTTGAAACTTTGTGCGTTTGGATTGTTAATACATTTAAATTTAGATCTAGCACAAACTTATTTCCTGATTTAAAAGCAAACAGTTTAATTCTGTTCAGAAAAAACTTATGTATCATGAGCTCATTTATAAATTCTACAAATTACAATTAGTTTCAGAGTTCGGGACTTAATACACATTTTCATTGAAGGAAAAATTCTACAAAATAACTCAACTAGAAAACAGCAGCCATATGTATGCATGTTTTATTTGCTGGCCTACCATTTGCCTTGCATGATAACTGCACCCCAATTTATAGCAGACAATAGATTATTTTTATTTCTCCACATAAAATTCACATGACTTTTGGATATTGTCATGCTTTTTGTACATGCCTCACTTATGACACATAACACTACAATCTATATCTCTTGTCTTAGAATTGTTTGTAACACAGCCAGGTAGAAGTTGACATTTTATGTCTTTTCAAACGTCCTCACTTCATTGCTTTCTCAGTTGTAGATCCATAAGCATAGCATTATGTACCAGCAGTTTTAAAACTACACCATACTTCTTCTTGTGATGGCTATCTTACATTAATCCCTAAATCTCTATTTAGAGACAGCAAAACTGATACCAGGAGTACCACCATTACATTATAACAAAGATAAGATGCATATTACTTTTATTTTATTTTTCTTTTTTATTTCCTCTTACATTTTAAACATTTCAAGACATAAAGCTTTTAAAGAATGAAACACAATGTGATACAAAATTCTAAGGTCTAGAAATATAGTATCCTGAATAGAATTTCCCTTCATACCTATTATGACATATGTCAAGGTGCTTTTCCTTCAGCACCCTGGATAGCTCCCCTTCTAGGGCATAGTTCCCGTTCACATGCAGTTTATTAAGCAAGGGATTTACACAGCTTTGAAACGCACAGTTAGTGAGTGCATCGCTGCTTCACTGCACTCACATACAACAGTGAGATGGCAGTTGCAAAAGAGAAGGAATGCAGCAATCATTTAGCAACAGTTCTTTATGGGGTGAAATAAATAAATAAATTAACTACTCCAGACCAACGCCATGCAAAATCTCAGCACAAGCCATTGCACAAATTCAAAAGCACAAGAACGCCACTAATGCATGTGGACACACACACCCAGAAAAGCAGCCTAATGCCTGCTTGTAACCCCTGGGAAGGGATATTTAGATCTAGTAGTTGTTCCAGTTTCACTGAAAATAGCCTGAAGGCCTAAAAATTGCATTCCTCTGGAACGCCTAAAACATTTTCCAAAGCAGAATCTATCCTATGCTTATCCAGCACTAAGATTGAGTTTTAGCAGGGCATTTTGAATTTAAAAAGCGGGGCACTTTGACACAAATCATTTGATAAGGTTGTATGATGATTAAACATGTTCAAAGAAAAAAAATTAAGTAGTAATACTTTATTATTAAAAAAAGAAGAAAAACTAGAACTGCAGCTTCTGATTCATACTCCAACTTTGAGCTAAACTTTCAATCTTGACACTCACCCCATTGTTCAAATCTGCCCTGAGGTAAATTCCATATACATTTTGCTTTGCCCACTGATGATAAGCTTCAAAAGGTGTTTTATGCTCTGTGTTAGAGTATATCCCAATGCCCCATGCTAAATGATCTGATTAAAACCACCTCAGCAACAACTCAAAATGAATGTGCCCCCTGGATGCAATTCAGAGATCTAATCCTGCCTAATGCTGGCCAGTGCCTTAAGCCACTACCACACATGCATCCTTTCAGGAAAGTTTCTCTTCCTCAGCATGATTTTGACCATCCTCTACCCAAAGTAACACATCTGTAGGTGCATATCCAGTGTTCTAAGAATCTAATTGCTAATAAGAGAATCCAATTGAAGGTGCTATGAGCATAAGCGCTTAGAAAAAGTAAAAGAAAAAAGAAAAGATCATTTTAATCACCAAATCTGCATTGTGGAAATACTATGTAATTCAATACACCTATACAAAATATATAATACTTATTGTAATTCATTTTGCAGATGACAAAACTGAAGCCAGGATATTCACCCACAAATTTATATTCAGCCCCATATTTACTCACGCAATAAGTGACAGAACCAGAATAAAAAGTACTTGTGTCTAATTCTAACATCTGTGCTCTTATACTACACCATACTAGTTCTTCCATTAATAATCCCAGAGAATATTTGCATATTCTAAAACTTCAAATTCTTAAAGAACATGAATGGGATACATAAGAAACAGACTGGAAAAGAGTTTTGCTTCCCTCTAGGAAGCTAAGATGAACTGCCCAATGGGCCAGCACTGGGGGCAAGACCAGAATGACCTTCCATGGGACTCCTTAGACTTTCTCAACACTGTTTCAAACCACGTCCCTCTGGCTGATTGCAGTTAGAGAACAATGAGGCTGAAACTGATCAATGACTATCAAGAAATGCTCTCCCTTTTTTTGTATTAATGAGAAGCTGGGTTTTCTTTTTTCTTTTTTAGCTCGGTTCATGATTGCCTCACTGGGGAGAAGGGAGTAGACTAAGGTTTTCAGCTTTCTTTGTAATTACATAATGCCACATGTCCCAGTTCTGACTGAAGAGGGTGATCTTGTCTCCCCATGCCTGATAAACTGCACTTTTAAGGTGTTTTCTTGAAAAATATATTACCACGTGCTAATTGTACATATTAGTAGGGTTCCATGTAAAATATTTCCATACCTACATAGTGCATGTGCTAATCAAACCCAACCTCCTCTGCCCTCTCCCCACACACATGCCCTTCCAGTCTACTAATAAACCCTGTTCTACTTTCAAATAGATACTTTTTTGGCTCCTACAACCATCCTTAAAATCATTCAGCGGGGCCGACAATGTATCTTGTAATAGAATGCTAGCACGTGTGAACCACTGAATGCAATTCTCAGCACTGCAGGCAAAAAGGAATCTGTTTTCAGGCAGGCATCTCTTGTCAGAGCTCTTCCTCCTTTCTATAGATTGATGGTTGAAACTGACTCTGCCACTTGAGTAATTGGTTGATATTTGGAATAGAAGATGTGAAAAGCAAATCAGAAAGCCAGAAGATGCTCACATCATCAAAAACATACAGAACAGAAGATATTTACCAGCCTGACTGCCTCCGTATTTCCTTGTCAAAGAGAGATAAACTCATAATTTATTTACCAAAAGATGAAACTAATCCCAACATATGAAAGGTTAATACTAAATATTTCCAAGACTGCAAGGCCTTGTGAATGATGATCTAGCCCAAGAAAGAGCCATTTTGTTAAGTAAACACTAAATCTGAATATGAAAATCTCAAAAAGCATTAATGAAGAGGAAATAATTACAAAAATAATGAAATGAAATTACCTCGATATGGCCTTTTTTCCACTCTTAATGCAGCCAGCATAATCTCAACACTGTTATGCCGTTCTCTATAGCAAACACATTTGCATAAATAGAACATTTGTGTGTATATGATAATTATTCAATTATAATGATCAAAGGGAAGAGGCTGCTGAAAGCCGTCCCTAGTCCTGAATCCTTGCCTAATAAAATATCATTATATTTTAAGAAAAGAGACTATTCTTAATACCAGTGGCATCAAGAAATGGTACTATTTTCAGAATAATGTGTCTACTTTCCTTAATAAGAGAGAACAAAATATTGTTTTATCTTCTTAACAACACAGCATTCCTAAAAGTTTTGTAACTCTGACTGCAAGTCACTAACTTAGGTACTTTTAGAATGAAATCTGGGGGCTTGGCATTAGAGTTGGAAGATGTGAATGCCAAGTTGGACGAGATCTAATGTCCGAAGTAATGAACCTATATTTCCTATTCCTCTGTCCAGCTGTATTTGGAACCAATCCATAAACGATGATTCTCATTCCTCTACGGATGACCCCTTGACTCAGAAAGATTTGATTACAAGAAATAAAGAACAATGTATATTTAGGAACTGCTGTGCATAAAAAGCCTGTCTTTCTGATATCATGGTCCAAACCACACACAATCGCCTAGAAAGAAGCACGCAATCATCTGTATTATACTCCTTCTGTTGTGGGCATGTGGGAAAGCAAAGTTATGAACTGCCCCAGGATTTTCCTTAAGCCCGAATCTGTCTTGTTCTCTGGACAGACTTTTTTCAGCTCTTGCAACCTAGTTTAGAGAAGGCAGCTGTGTGGTTCATTTGGCCACACACCTGAATAGCAGCCCCTAGCATTTGAAGTTAAAAATCATATTGCTGAAATGGTGGGAGAGTCTTCAACAGTGGAGCTTCGGAAAGGGCTTGCAAAAGCAAGTAATTCTCATGCATTTTTTAACTGTTTGATGAACCTAAAATCAGAGGATAGATTACAAAGAGTGCTTACATTTTGAAACATGACAGGAAAGTGTTCCTTAATATGACCCAGAAAACATTTAAAATAATTTAGCTGGAAAAGTTACACAAAGCAATCGAGTGGCTCACCAACAGCTCCTGTACCCTGGGTCCTAACAGCAATGAGTGTCTTGGATCTCCAAGCTACCTCCTAGTCAGTGTCTCTAGTTAGAATCACCTATATCAAGGAGCCAGATGGTTGCTTTTTCAGTCAATGTAGGTCAGTCCAAGATGAGATAACAAATAAACTCCATATTTTAGTAGCTTAATAGAAGTTTACTTCTCCTTTGTGGCAGTCTAGTGTGCACAGGATTGTTCTCCTCCAACTGTATCTAGAGACCAAGCCATCTTCCACCTTGTGACTCTGCCAACTTGTGGCTTCTTAATCAGAGGGACCCATGCTGACCACGGGTGTTAGAGAAGAAAGGATGGGGGCACGGTTGATATCAAACTACTCTCAGCTTGACAGCGATGTGCACATGTGACTATTAATATTGCAAGGGAATGTGGGAAATAGCACGAGCAAGCACACTGAGTGTGTGGGCGTGGCTGCCAGCTACTCCACAACATAACCTTGTGGAGGACCTTGAGGGAGAAAAATAAAACATGCAGACATCACTTCTGTGTCCAGGGAATGAAAGGAAGGAAGGAAGGAAGGAAGGAAGGAAGGAAGGAAGGAAGGAAGGAAGGAAGGAAGGAAGGAAGGAAAGGAGGAAGGGAGGGAGGGAGGGAGGCCATTGAAAGTACTGTTGGTAGTGGACATAATACGGCATGAGAATTCTGAAGCAAGGATAAAGACTGATAGAAAAGTAAAAATGCCTGAAACACAAACACTGAAGGACAAGGCAGGTGCACCTCCAGTGGGAGGTTACAGTGGGCCATGTACTAAATGGAACTAAAAGATGAGCATAAAAGAAATAACTGGGGCACCATTTGCAGTCGGACAGAAATATTGAAAAAAAAAAAAAGTTTTTTGAATTAGAGCCACAAAAGAGAGAAAAGAAGAAATTCATCATTGTACAAAGCAAAGTGGACGCTGAATTTGGCCAAAGAGGCAGGTGCACCCATTCACAAGCATTGCGAATAGGCAAAATAAAAGACATGGAGGAAATAATAGAAATCACCACCAAAACTATCCTCTAAAAAGTAATTAGGGTCAGCGAGATAGCTCAACAGTCTAAAGCTCCTACTTAGGCAAGCGGAGGCAAAGCACAGGGACTGCGGGCCAGCACCACATGCTGTACCAGCCCCACTCCCAGGGTGGGCTGAGCTGGCCACAAAAAGATAAAATAGAAAAATAAAATGTAATGAAAGGGAAAATCATTTTAAAAGACTTTCAGGACACATGAAATATAGACATCAGACAAGTAGTGTTTAATTTCCTGAATTTAAAAAAATGAATAACATATCTATATTTAGAAGTTCAAAAAGAAGGACATGTGACATTGGGAACAATTTCTTTAAATATGAAAATTGTTCTAAATCTGCCAACACTTTAGGTGGGTAATGAGAAAGAAAAATGTGAACTAATTCTCACATAGAACAAATTTTGCAAACCGCTGCAAACCCCTAGGAGAAATCTTTACCTACAACTGTTATTAAATAAAATGAAAATAAAATTATTTTCAAGCTCACAATTATAAGGAAAATGTATGAAGTAGACAGGCTGAGTAGCTCATTTAAAGGAAATTAAAAGTAGAAAACTTAGGGGCCAGGGAGATGGCTCAGTGGAATAAGCACTTCCCTGGCAAGCACAAGGGCCTAGGTTCAAACCCAGGTTCTGCCAAAAAAAAAAAGAGTACAAAATTTAGTGTCTACAAATGCAACATTTTGTCCTTGAATTCAAAATTCATCTGCAAAAAGACAAGGAAGATGTGATTTGAAATCATAAAAGGATAGATGAGTGAGTAAGAGAAAACTTGTAAGTTTTACTGAAGACAAGATTCTGCCTTACCTTGAGCTCCACCAGACCAGAACTATCATGTTGGGTGCCATTCTAGGGGTGGCACTTCAAGTAATGTAGGCTTTTTTTTTTTCAGTGCTGGGAATTGAACTCAGAACCCTGAGCTTGCCAGGCAAGTACTTATTCTACTGAGCTATCTTCCCAGCCCACTCAAGTAATGTAGATAAATGGAACAACCAAGAATCTAGAGGTCTTGGATTTCCATCAAATAAAGAAAAGGCAAAGTATAGGAGAAATACTAGAATTAAGAAGAGAGCTAAAGAAGAGAAAATGACCATATTCAACATTTGAAGTGTGGAAAGGACAGAAGATATATTCAGGAACTTTACAAGGGTTGATTTTCCATGTCTGTGAACACTATGCCTCCATCTCTGGGGCTTGTCAGAAGATGCTGACTGACATTTTGCAGGATTCTGAAAGGAGAATTGAGCATAGGAAAGATTACTCAACTTCACAGGTTTGAAGGATTTTTCTAACTTCAGTATTCTCTAATTCTATGATTAAGATGAAATTAATTTGCTGAGTTGGCTGCTGCACTTCCATTTCATTTCCTAGGATTCTGGTATTGTCACACATTCTTCAGTAAAATCCTTCTAATGTCCTTGAATCTGTTCATAAGAAAATAGCAGAGTACAAACCCCCAGAGCCAGAGGGAAACCATGGGCGGATCCTTCAATGTCCTTCCACCTTCTGAAATAGATTCTGTTGACACTGGAATTACTTACAGGGATAAAGGAAGGTGACCCTAGTGGCGTACAAACTGTCTTCGCCACCCCCCGAAAAACTATTTCAGTGACAGAATTAAGGAAACCTTATAGGTGGGTTTTCCAAATCTGAACAGGAAAATTTATAATATAATACACTTGGTTGGGGAATTACAGTTATTCATTTAACAGAAATATCAATCACAAGTTCTATTTCATCCACGGTGAGGTTCCCTTCTGTCAAATACAAGGAATCTCCAACTTGCAGGCCAGCTTCTGTCAGATGTTTTGTGACATCTCTTATGTATAATTCTCCATGAAGCCAGTTTTTGGAAACTCTCAACATCGATTGACTGCCACATGAAAAGGCAGAGATTTACAAAGAGCATCCCTTGCATTGTAAGTGTGGTCTTTGCATAAAATGAAAGACAATATTTTCAAGGAGAGGAATTTAAAGTAATTATATTTAAAACTTCAAATTTGTCATTGGAAGTCTTTATATAAAAATAAATAAAATAG
>PVKA01032649.1:0-25100 GCA_004027165.1 Ctenomys sociabilis
AGCAAGTTATCAATTAATTACTAGACAATGCAATACATTTTTTACTTTGGTCTTTAATTCAATACAAGTCTTTTTTATCATTAAGTGGTAATTTGTTCAAATAAACAATGGCATTAGAATGTTAGTCAATTCTTTGGGAAAATTGTATAATGAAATATAAATTTATTTATAACTTTTATCAATTTTTGTATAAGGAATACACCTCTGACATAGCATTCTTTTAAGTTATTAATTCTGAATAATATATCACCAAAATGTAATATACTATATATATATATATTATATAATATATTATATATATATATATATATATATATATATATATATATATATATACCTTACAGGAAAGGTTCCTGTCATGTTCCTGGGAATGACAAATTCTTCATTTTATGAGGGTGTGTTTTTATGTGATTTTCAATCTTATTCAGAAAAATGAGTTAATTTTAAAAATATTTATAGTTCTTTAAACACTAATTGTAAAACTGTCAGAAATCTAGAAAGTATATACCCTTATTTTTGAAGGTAGGAAATCCAAAACAAAATTACTATTTTTTTTAACAACTAAACTCATGCTCTGGTTTGAACATATTGCTTTGCATCTATATAGTTATTTTCAAAAACTATTTTATGTTTTAAATTTTCATTAAATATGCATTATCTAGCTTATTTGTTTTTCCGTTATTCTTATCAATGAATAGTTTCTTAATTTATTTAGTTAAATGGAAAATTAAATCAAAGATCTCACATGGCATAATTGAACACAAGACATTTAAAAATACATTTTAACTTGCTCCACAGCAAGAGAATTATTGTTACAAATTAAATCATGTAAATAATATCAGATATTTTTAATAAAGTACCTAAATTTATATATTCTCCTAGATTACCCAAGTAGTGGAGGCCAGACAATTTGGTGCTTGAAAAGTGAGAAAATAATTTTTTGATTTATGAATAAATTTTGTAACATTCTCTTTGCCTTCACTCTAGGAATGCATACGGCAAGTTTACCAAAAGCCTCAAGGGGTTCAGTTCGTTTTGAAGCAACCCAACCTGAACTGAAGACTTTCTAACAGTGACAACAAAAAGGAGAACATGCTCAACTGGAGCATGAAACCGTTGCTAGAATAAAAAAGATAAAAGGAAAATGGCAGATGCCAGTAAAAAGGATAACTCAGAACAGAACGTAGTACTTTGTTTTTGAAAGGCTTGATGAAAATCTGTCTTAAGAAGATTGATAAGTCATTTTCAGATGTTTTGAAGCATAATACAAGTGTGTAAAAGGATGAGTTATAATAATTAGAAAATATTATTAGCATTCCATTATGGTTGACAGAGGAAATGGAAGTACATAAGAGGGAACAACCATAAAGGCCATAAAACTGGGAATGGAGGTGTGGACACTTAGAACAGGCTAGGTGTTGACAATGACAAGGGAGAAATTTAAGTAACTAACCACAGATTCGTACAAAGGTGGGAATAACATAATAAAATAGAGAAAAATCTGGAAAAAAGTATCAAACCTATAAGAAGCAATATATAAAATTTTATTGAAAACATAAAAGACAAACTAATTCTCATAATTATGTTTCTGAAGAGAATTACCTGAAATTTTATCAGAAAAAAATAAATGGATGATAATAATATATACTATGTAAGAAAGAAAAATAATGAAGAGCTTTTTTGATAGCAGTGCAAAAATCACATTATAATGACAGTGCAATGAGAAAAGTCTGGTTGTAACATAAAAAATATCCAAGGATTAGCAGAGAGATTATATGTTTCTTAAAACATCGAATATATAAAGGAATTTGCCAAATGAAAAGAGTAGCAAGGATAACTGGTTTAATATATAACCTCGAGAGGGCTGCTTTTTATTAGAGGAAAGTAATTTCCATATTTTATTTCATATAAACACCAAATGTCTAAGAATTAAAATATAAATGTTAGATAGTGTTTAGTGGAAAAAGTGTAGACACCGGACTAGTAGAGCATAGTGATCTATGAGGGCTAAGCTAGACGACTTGACTTCATTGAATGTGTAAAACTTTCAGAACTAATAAGAAACTAAGCAATAGGTACACGAGAAACAGAATGGATATGAACATATGATATATAATACATTGGCAACCTTATTTTTAGTGTTCCTTAAAGGTTTTGGTTTCAGAATGTCTTTACTACTCTTAAAAATTATTATACAACCTCCGAAGAAGTCTCTCCTCCCTAGCAGCAATGCCTCCACTGCCCTACCCCCACAAACCTACCATTTGAGATTGAACGTAGGTTGTTAACACTGAGCTACATCCTTTGCCATTTTATTTTCTTGTTTGCGGACAAACTCTTAAAAAGGGGCTGAGTTGCCTTAAACTTGCCTCAGGCTCAGAGTGCCAGGATTACATGTGCCACCACGCCCAGTTGAATTTGTTTTAAAAGAACAATAGACATCACATTAACAAAAATGTGCATTACAGAAATTGTTTTGCAAAGCAAAATTTAATAAAAAGAATGATAATTTTTATGTTTTTATTCTTTATTATGTCTGCCTTCACAGAAGACTTCTGGATTCTCATATCTTCTTCTATATTCAGTTCATTTTACTATTTAGCACATCAAATGACCTCTGCAACTGTGATTTCCTCACCAGAACGTGAGGAGGAGAACAAGAAAATTCTAACAATAGTGAGTTTGACATCATGAAGGACTTGAATCATTGCCAGAAAATACCTATTCTCGGACTTGTTATTTAAAAATAGTAATAACAACACCAGAAAAGAAGGAAGAATAAGAAAAGAAAATTAATCCTTACTATTTTAACCCCCTGAAGCAATACCAGCAGATTTCTCCATACTTAAGTGATTTTAACTTTGTTTCAACACTCCACCCTTCTAAAGACACAGAAAATAAATTAAAATCAGTGTTTCAGAATACTTTTATGAGAGAACTGGATTTTAAATGATGTTAGTATTATCAATCTCACCACTACTCATTCCCCTTCTAGTTTAATATTGAAACACTATTCTCTGAATAGTTTAATATGAAAAGGAATTTGTGCATTACAACTAGGAAAGAAAAGAGTTTGGCTTAAGAATGTCAAGCCTAGGGGCAGAACAGGAGAAAATGAAAAAAAAAATTATGGACCCCAGGGTTAGATTTGAGTTTCTTCATCTTCAAAATATAAGTTATGAATGATAAAAAAGAAACATTGGTGAGATTCTGAGGTAAGAATGATCTATTCTATGATTCAAAAGGGGAAAATTTGGCTAGAATCATTGCTGATGGGCAGAGGAGATGAAAAATACAGTCCTTGTAAATGAGAATGATCCACAAAAGACAGAAGTTATTGTGATACCAAAAGAAGAAGAAGAAAAGAAAGGAAGAAAAGGAAGACAGAACCAGGATTTTACAAAATGTAATTTACTGGGATGTATAGGTAGTGCCTGTCTTGAGCAATTGTAAGACAGGAAAACACTACACCTTGAGGCAGGAGAAAGGAATGTATTTGTTTAGCTAGACAAAGAGAGACCACACCAACCAGAATGAGTGTGTTTTCAAAAAATTAATATGTCTGAAACTTGATAACTTCACTTATCTGATATTCAACTCAAGAAATCACTTGTTGGGCTTCATTATGAAAAATCAAACATGTGCATTGAAATCAAGAATCTATCCATAGGTCTCAATGCTATAACAAATAAACTCTCTCAGTATCAATAACTTAACACAAGAAAGGTTTAAGGCACACATCACTGGTCAAATATGACTGATTACTTTAATAATTCAATGGTCCTTCAAAATTTGGTTACATGACAGAAATAATGTTCATAGTCATGTCCAGACAGGTCACTTCTACCTAGAACTCAGGGAAACACTTATTTCCTGAAGTAGACCCCGTGTTCTATATTAGCTTTACATTTCATTCTCCTCTTCCTGGACACATAGAAAAGCAATATATCCACAGCATCCTTATAGTTAGGCAGGGACTATGAAAATAAATCTGAGCAAAGGAATATGGCCTGCATGCTGCAAAATCATTTCTTCAAACCTGTCCATAAAGACTCATGTCCTTCTGTGGTAATCTTTAAGACAACTATTTTCAGACAACATGCCACATTTACAACATGAGAAATAGCTGGATCTCCTAGCAACCACTTACAAGAAAGCTACCAAGGAAATCCACATAACTTTCCTTTTGTGGAAAATATAAACCTTTCTTGTGTTAAATTATTGATATTGAGAGAGTTTATTTGCTATAGCGTTGTGAGTAATTCACACCAAAGAATGGATGTTTTGAGACCTATGGATAGGATCCTTGATTTCAGTACACATGTTTGATTATTCATAATGAAGCCCAACAAGTGATTTCTTGAGCTGAATATCAGATAAGTGAAAAACTACACCAAAAGAAGAAAAATAAGACAAAGCTCCACCCCATTCACAGACTAGTTTGTTATCAAACCAGCCCCCTTTGGGGGCTTCCCAGAAATATGTGCATGGATGTACCTTGAATTCATTGCCAATAATGAGAGGAGTGGAGATTTATGTCATCCTTTTCTACTTAAATGAATAAAGAGAAATGTAACCCTTGGGTGTCACAGGCATATTTTATTGGGATTATACTTGTAAGTATAATATACTTGTTTAAAAAAAAATCAAAACTTGTCTCAGCTCCGGGTCCCAGAATGGCATTTACGCTTATTCCCTTTGAAAGCTTTGCTTCACTGTGTTTCCTGGGCCTTGTAATCTCAGAGGGGAGGGGGAGGACCTAATGTAAAATAAATAAAAATGCTGATGGCTCTGGCAAGTTAAAGACAATCTGTCCTGAAACAAGTTTTGCTCTGCCAAAAGGGAATTTAATTCCAGCCTGTGCTTTGACAAAGTTGCATATTTCCTATGCAAGTTGACCTTATATTTATTCAAATAATGACCAACTGACATAGCTCTAAGACTAGTCCAAATGATTCAAGCAGAAAAAAATTATTTATGGAAAGAGTGCCACCGTATATGACAAAAGTCATAATGCCCATTTTTCCCATAAATCATATTACCCAGGATCTCAGTACATGAATGACCTATCAATCATTTCATTTTGGGATCAGGAAAGTTTTACTCATTAATTACAGCTATCAGATTTAGAACTTCCTTATTTTTAAAATAATAGTGTTAACATTGCTGTATATTCCAACCAAATTGATTTTGGGGATTTAACAACAACAAAGGAAATCACAGCCTCTTAATCTTACTCAGCACGATCTGATAAAAGCTTCATAACAAGTTCAGTGGCTCACATTTGGCTCCAGCCCATTGGTTTGTCTACTTCTAAGAGAGAGCATACTAAAATTTTTATGGTGGAGTGCTGAGAGTAATAATCCCATGACTGAAAGATCTATTGATTTGAGTTATTCATGAGTTTGTTATTTTAAACACTATTACTGCTTTGGATGACTCTTATAGAGAGTACTTCATTAGCAACTTTGACAGCTCTTCTGCACGCACCTCAGCTATGGTAAAAAGGTGTTCTTAAATAGAATTACTTGACATCAATCCCAAACTGAGTATATATTTCCTGGAAAAGAAAAGAAAAAAATCATAATAAAATTAAATGGAAACATTTCAATAAACTATTTTATAAGATAATATTTAAAGGGCTTCATTTGCTTCAATTTTGTTATAAATCCATGATAAATGTAGGGTATCAAAGTTCTTTAAATCTGGGCATTTAGGAGGTACAAAATGAAAGAAAAATCATGAATGAGAAAACTTTTCCATAAATTATGTGATATTGAGAGTAATGTTCCATAAATCTTTGCTTCTAGAAGAAGCCTAGAACCTAAGTCACAGGTATTGATAAAGGAAGCTCAAGTTGATATAATTATATTTAGATCTTCTGGTCTTCAAACATTTTTTCTTGCTTGAAGGTGGTTTTTCAATGCATCTGTTTATTTCACTGCCAATGGGTAACTGGCATTCTAAACTGATCTCTATCACTGTGAAATTTTTCCCATCAGCTATTGTTTTGGTTTAGTTTCTTAATCCTAAGAGCTGCTCTAATGTAGAAATTCTTATTTGATGTGAGAGCACTAGGAGGCATGACTAAGTAAATTCAACTGAGATGTTATTTTTCTCAATACAAAATATATGTGATTTATATCTATGAAGTATGGAATGTAGAGCTCTCTTGCTATGGAGTCACAACGAACATTGTTCAATATATTATCTTGATAGATAATAGTTTGTCTTGTTCTAAATAATGGAGGTCACAGGACAAATTATCCAAAATGCAATGTCTATCTCTTAATAGAAACAGAAAACTTATGTCCACCTTTACAATGTACAGTACTGTGAATTTCACATTCACATTGAAGGATGTTTCCTGTTTAAGCACAGCACCAGAAAGTGTCTACTGTATCCTAGCCTGACATTTCTGCTCATGGGTCACCTCATCCTTGTATATCTGACAGGAGAAATGCATGTAAACATTTAATATTAGTAGGTATGAGATGGCAGAAATGAGGGCAATATGAGTTCTGATCAGGGAACACAAAAATTCTTAAAAGTTTTCAGTGGTCTTCTGTTGGGGGAAACCCCTTTAGTTACATAAATTCACATTATCACATAGGTAAAACAATAACAATGAGAACTTTTAGAAACACTTTTTTTTTTTTTTTTTTGCACATCCAGGGACTGAACTCAGGCTCTTGCGTTCGCCAGGGAGACACTTATTCCACTAAACCATCTCCCCGGACCCTGTTACTAGCAATTTACAAGCTACTTCTTTTATCCTTCACAACAATCTATGAATCAGCCATAATTATTCTTGTAACCCAAAAATCAAAAACAAAACAAAACAAACAAACAAACAGAAATGAATTCAACCTAAAAGTGTTTTTTTTAGCTGAGTTTAGCATGTACTCTAAGTAGGTGCACCCCCAGGTAGGGAGAGGCAGGGGTTTTTAAACCTGGAAACCGAAAAAGTGGGTGGTCTTGCAGCTTGAGCATGAGGAAAATACAGCACAGGGTTCAGGGTCCACATAAGGCAAATACATTACATTCTTTCAACATGTAATCACAATTGTTAGCAAAAAAACAAATTGTATGGCATGGTGTTGATCACGGGTTGTCACAAGTTGGATATTAAGATAATTTGGGGAACAGGGAGATTACATCCTAGAACAAACAGTCATTACCTTAAGGCAGGACGCATTATGTGATGAGCTCTGTGCGCATGCCTGCAATCCCAGCACTCGGGAGGCTGAGGCAGGAGGATTGTTGTGAGTTCAAGACCAGCCTGAGTTACAAAGTGAACTTAAGGCCAGCCTGAACTGCACAGCGAGACCCTGTCTCAAAAAGACAAAAAAATAGATAGTTTAGACTTTAACCTTTAACATGCTATGGTTTAGAACAAAGGGATAGATTGAACATTGACAAACTGTGATCAGGGCTCTAGAATTGGCCTGAGTCACCAAAATGGAGCCTAAGTTGTCAGCGTATAACAAACAGTTTTTGGTAACAAAGTCACAGTGGAAACCTAAAGAGAGGTGTATAATAGAATGGCTATTCTGGTTACAAAAGGGAGTCAAGCACATAGGTTATAACAGAAATGTACAGAGTTGTATAACAAAATAGCTGTTCTAACTACAAAATGGAGATGGTTACATAGGTTATAACAATTATTATCTTCATTCTACTGACAAGCTAATTAAGCTTAAGCCACGGAAGCTCATGTTCTAATAGGCCAGAGCCAGCTTTGCACCTATATGGCGTGGCTCCAGAGGCCCCCTGCAGAACTGTTTAGCTTAATCTCCTTAATAATCTTTACTCTGGTATTTGCGTTCTCTCATGGATCCTTCCACATGAGCCAGTGCTGGCCCTGCATAATCTGTTGGACACAGAGGAGAGACACAGAGTGACTTTCCAGGCTAGGTTGTGAAAAGCCTGTTTCCTTATTCTTCAAGGAATTTAACCCACCATAGCCCAGCTATCTTGAGGCTTCCTTATAGGGCCCAACATGAACAATCGATAGGGAAGAAGTTAGAGCTTACATGAGGAGAAAGATGCCTTCAAAAGTTTCATTAGATCTATCTGGGTAGAGACATGTTCCTTGTGAGCCCAGTCCAGATTTGTTAGCAAGTGAATTGACTTCTCTTTGTATTAAGCCCCTGAGTTTTGAAGATTTATTACAAAGCAATAAGTAAATAGAACAGTGCAAATGCAGGATCTTTTTCCTCTCTCAGAATGTCTCTCTATCTTCCCAGTCCTCAAACTTCAAAAGTTGTCACTCCATTTGTTCCATCCCATACTCACAAACATCCGCACATCGTTGACTAGATTAAAACTAAGCAGTGATGCCAAAACTTCAGACATGAAGGGTATAGAACCAACATCAGAAAACAACAGGCTGGAACAAAGTATCCCTTCCTTTTCTTACTTCTTAAAGGAAAAGTCAAGTCTTCCAAATAATATGTTGAGTATTTTTTATTAATCAATCAGAATTTCACCTTCTAAAAAAAGTATTTGCTTCTGAGTAAAGAAATACCAGTTTCTATGAAAATACATTTTCTAAAATTTAAACTTTCAATTATTTCATGTTGTCTTACTCTTCTCTCATTGCTGGAACAAATACCCAACACTCAAAATGAGGGAACGAAAGGTTTATTTAGCTCCCAATTACTGGAGGTTTCAAGACACTGCAGGGAGGCTGGGGCACTGCCGTATCCAGGACGACCCTTTCCACACTTCTGAGAAAGCACAGGCTAGCCAGTTTAACAGCTTGTGCCTCTCTGGCCCCGCCTCTTGGGCCCCACCCCTCAAGCCACTCTTGGTCCTCTAGCTGAGTTGAACCCATAACTTGTATGATGCTTTTGGGGGACAACTAGGCACAAACCATAACACATGTGTTAAATTATTATTAAATAGGAAACCAGCCAGGATTATAGCTCAGAGGCACAAATGACTGCTTGGGAAGCACAAAATCAATTCCTAGTAATAATTTTGTATAAAAGCTACATAGGAAGTCATTTGAGAGAGGACCTATAGTCTCCTCGGTTCCTACGTAAGAAAATTGAAACCCAGCTCAGTCCAATTCTAGCCCAATCATAAATTGCCAACTAACTCTATTTCTTAATCTTAACCAGCTGACTACCAACCAACCTTTTAACTAGGGGCTTTCCACTAAAATGCTCCAAATTAGGCTACTGTCCATTTAATCAACACAGTATTTTCTTTGTCTTTTCCTTGAGTTCACCTTACAAAAATCATACCATCATTCTAGTTGAGAACTGCCCAACACATGAGTGGCTTTAATGCTCAAAGTAATATCTTAGTCTGCCTCATTTTATCTTTCAACATATATTTAAACATATGTGTGCAAATATGCTAAAAATCAACTTGCTCTTATGATTGGTGTTTTGATTTTTGTATTCAGAGGTCACTTGGAAGCCTGATGTGCCCACCAGTGAGGCATTTGTGAGATGGCTGGATGATGAGTGTGTGATACAGGATTAGTCCACTAATTGCCTTATCATATTTCCTGGTATGGGTAATGGGAAGAAGACACAACCTGGCTATAAGTGGCACCACCCAAAGGTTTGTCTCCTGGTGGGGTCAAAGGGAAAATGAGGTTGTTCCCTGTTGCTTCCCTGCCTCCTGCCTACCATGTCATGGACTGTTTCTCTTATGCCATGCCCCTCTGCCATGCCATACTTTGGAGCCAGCTGACTATGGACAGAAATCTCTACACAAGTGAGCCAAAAATAAGCCATTCCTCCTTTAACATGTGAGTGTTGCATATTTTGTCTCAGAAAGGAGAAAAATAACTAAGACTATTGGTTACATATATGAAAGACTTATTCATTGGGATAGATTTCTGACATTATAAATTCTAATCTACTGGTTAAACAGAACAGAAATCACGTTAATGCCATAAATATACCAGTATTATTTACAAAATGAGGGAAATTGAAATGAAATTCTAATCAGGACTTCTAAGAGTCATTATTCTGGAGGGAAAAGAAGCCCTTGCTCCAATAAACAGTGCCTCCTGAACTTCTTCCATACTGTAATTTGAATTGAGGGACTCCTGAGTATTTACTAGTTCACATTCAATTCACTAGAAACTGGATGATGCCTTTGGTAATAGCTTTGGTGCTTTACTCTTTGTTGTATTAGACAGAGAGCTGAGGTGTTTAGTCACAAAGATTTCTTTCCCTGTGAATACTATTGGTTCCCATTCTCCTGTGCTGCACTGTGTAAGGGAATTTGGCCTCCAGTATTTGTCTTACTAATGATTCCTATTAGAAGCTGTTCAGTCCCCTGACCCTGTCATTGATGCTTTCATGCAAACAAGCTATCTTTAGGTCAAATTTTGATTCTAGAATTATTACATGTAGAAGACAGAAAACAGACTTTTTATACAACCCTCCCACTCCACCCACCTGGAGACAAGGAAGTTTAAAAATCTACTTTTAAGTTTAAATAATTTTTATTCCTATCAATATATTGAATTAGTAATAGTATTTTTCTCAATATAAAATGTTACCTCCAAACAACAAATAAAGAATTAATCAGCTCTGTCCCTGATACTTAAACTGAGTCTAGCAAAACATTTGTATGTTTAATTGGTAGAGTTCAAAAGTCCTGGATTTCTCAGAATGATTTTAAACATTTTCTCTTATGTATCTCATATCTACTACTGTATTTTTATAAGTCACATTATGTATGCCAAGATAATATAAAATATTGAAACGCTATATTCTAGTAATTCATAAACACAATACATAATCATAAAGTAATAAATATCTTTATTACTGAATGTAAGAAATAAAATATAGAAGACAAAAGAGGGCTGCTGTCATCACTTGCTGCTTCACTTCTTGCTGCCTTTCTGCCTTTTGCCTTCTATGAGCTGTTTTTCCTCTGCATGCCACCCTGAAGGCCCACCTGTGACTGCTTGAGGCTTTGGGCAGACAAAAACCATAACAGCTGTTAATCATACTGAAGTCTTTAGAGACCACAGCCCAAGCCAACAGGCAAATACAAACTCAGAAAACATTTTAAGCCAAAGTCACTTACCTGAGCCATGCTTAGTTCACTGGCTGACAATAAATGTGCATTCTTTATAACATGTTTGAGCATGATAAATAAAATTTGTATATGATTATTTAGTTGGCCCCCTGAAGGTCAAAGAGGTTTTTGCTATACTCACCAGCTATATACCCAGTGTCTATTATACTACCTGATATATAGTATATATTCCACAGGTATTTCCTTGCTGAATGAAATCATTCATTCATTCATTCATTCATTCATAGGACAAATTTGCACTGAGTAGCTGGGGGTCATTCAGCATCAACCTCTCTAAATATAACCTCAGCTATAAGCTACACTTCAATCATAAACATTTTTTGTTTAGTTTTGCCAGGCTTTCCATTATCATTTAAATATTGCAGGTTCATTAATTCAGCAAAATAATCCAATATACTCTGGTAGTCCATAATAGTGGTGGGCTATCCGTAGGACAGGCAATGTCAGAAGTTGTTGACTTGAGCCTTTTACAGCTCAGCATATTAATTTGGCTTTACTTTTTATACCTCAATCTTACACTTTTCTGCAGGATGGTTAAGGCAAACATAAAGCAAGACCTATATAACAAGAAACGTAACTTTTGTATCTGCAAAGGTCAGTGAAATCCCCTCAGGATTTACCCCAAAATCTTGTACCACAGTTTGTAGATCCTTTGGCAGTATCAGCCTTTTGGATGAGTCATGGCCATTGCTTGACCAATTTGCTCTCTGTGAAAGCCTGAAAGAACATTTTTCTCTCTATGTGACTCTCCTTAGGCACACACTACATCATTAATCTCTTTCCTCTGTGGCCTAATAATCTCCTTGATCAGAAAATTTGGCACACAACTGAGTTACAGGATGTCACAGTACAGGTCCTCCAATGTCCTGAGTCCTCACTGACCTTGAACAGCTAGGACCAAAATGTAGGCTATCCTTGTAGCCCTTCTTTTTCTCTGATTTTTGGTCTGCAAACTTAAAAAAAGTTCAATTATTGTAAGTGAACAATAAACACCAATAATACATTTATTAAAATAAGTGCTAAAGTGAGTTTAAATGCTTTTTTCAATGATATGACCAATCTACAAAATTCTAAGATTTGCATTTTTGTCATTTTAGCATAACTTAATTAGTATTGCTTTTTATGACTAATACAACCTCTAATTGTACATTGTTTTCTAAAAATATATGTAATGACATATATTAGAATGTTTCAGTGAAGCAGTTTTAATGAACCATAAATTTTAAAGCATTATATATCCCTGAGACACAGAGAGAAATTATAACTAAAATGATAAGGGTTTACATTAGTGAAAATAGAGACTTGACACAAAAACAAACTTTCGTACTTACTGCACTTTTAGACCATATTCATATTATCCCTATAGAATAAGTAAAATCCCATTATAATGTCTAAAAAAGAATCACAAACAACATGAAGAAGAAAAAATAGGACTCATATTTTTAGATGATACACCTAACTTGGAAGGTGCCAGTGATTTAACTGTAATGGAGAATGGAAAGAAGGCCCTTTACAAGCAACACAAAGCCATTGCTTGCCAGAAATTGAAGCTCCTGCTAGCCATTGGAGTGCTGAACTAAATAAAAAGGATAAGGTGAAACTAAGGTAGACGTTTATTGGAGAGAAAAATACTTTTTGCCCATCATTGTGACTGACAGATTTTTTTACGAAAGTAGCTCAGATCCAGCTGATACATTTTTACTATATTACTGCAAAGGTTCCTTTTTAAATATCTTTCCATAATCAAGGATGACAGCTAAATGGACCAAGAAAAAATTGTCAAATTAAATAATATTCACAGAGCAAATGTTTTAGCATAAAATTTTACATTAAGCTATTAGAAAGAGACTAAAGTTAGATAGCAAATATCAGCATTTACTTTTTTTGAAAAATGGTGCTAGTGGTTCAAGAAAACAGGGGGAAAAACATTTAAACAGGCTTCTAACTCAAACATGCAATGGGTCTCTCACAGTTTTCCTCTCTGGACAAACTAATTCCCTGAACATGTCTCAAACTAATGAAATGTGAATGCAAATAACACATGGATAAACAGAGAGAAGGGGCACAAACTTGAGATTAGCATCATGTAAGCAAAACCCTTAGGAGATAATGAAAAGAAGCTTGAGACAGCATTCTCAAAGACATCCAAGAATCATCAAGCAATACAATTAGTAAGATGCAGGTAATATCTATACTCTCCTTGCTGATACACTGCTTTGAAGTTCAAGCTTCATAAAGTAAGTTATTTGTTGTAGGAAGCCCAAGATTGTTAGTCAGATACATTTGTTCCTCTTGGTTCCCAAATTGCTCCATTCCTATATTATGTTAATAGAAAATGTCAAAGAGAGACTATATTTGAAGCATAGAATGTTAAAGAGGAAGTATTACATCTTACTTATTGTTACATTTACACTTCTGAAAACTTTTTTAGTTTTTAAAAAATAAAAATATTTACTGAAAAAAGCATTAGAAATGATACAAAATTTCATTAAAAAACGTAATAGAAATTCAACAATGGGCACAGTACTGCATAATGTTATCTTCAAATTCAAGTTTATACTTTTGAAAGTAAACCTTATACTTATTACTAATTCACTTGTAGAGATTTTATAATCTCTATTCTGATTACACCATATTTCTTGACTTTCCCTTCTTTAAAACTTAACTTATGGATTGCATTAAAAATTCACAGTGAGAACCCGGGCGTGGTGGTGCAGGCCTGTAATCTCAGCACTCGGGAGGTTGAGACAGGAGGATTGTTGTGAGTTCGAGACCAGCCTGAGCTACAAAGTGAGCTTAAGGCCAGCCTGAACTGCATAGTGAGACCCTGTCTCAAAAAGACAAAAAAAAAAAAAAAAAATTCACAGTGAGAAATTCAGGCAACTGGAAGTGTTGAAGCTATACTAACTCTGATATGGGGAGAGTATTCAACAATATGTAAAGTGAACTAGAGAAAGAAAAGAGTGGAAGAGTTAGGGCAGGGCGAAAAAAAGTCAACAAAAAAACCCCACTTATTTAAAGAATGTTTGGTTGGTCATAGAACTGAAGAGAAAGCCCAATAATCAAGCTTTGCAAAGATCAAGATAGCTCTGGAAACTCAGGTACCTGATAGATGCTCTCTTCAAGGCCTGGCATTATTTTCCATCTTTGAAACAATCTTTAAAGATCATACTTCCAAGAGCACTCAGCTTACAAGTCTAGTTCTTGACTAGGAAAGGGAGCATATGCTGAGCAATAGTTCCTATAAGATTTCAAGTGTCTCCTACTTAATTTTAAAAATGAGATTGAAAAGGACAAAAGACGATCAAAACCAATGGCAAATTGTCTGTCTATGTTAGGGTAGGCAAGGAAGATCTTTTCCTTACTTGCTCCCAAAGAGGCAGGACATTACTGGAGATGGAAGCCAAGACCAGTCTCATTGTCCAGTGTGTGATCTGTTGTCTAAACTCAAAATCAAGTCTAATGTGCATGCTGATAGGAAGGATTATGCACAGTATCTTTCAAAGGAAAATGATTTATTTGCTCCTTAAATGTCTACTTCACATAAATTGACACTTTCTATATATTTCACTTAGTAATCCAGTGGTCGTCATGAAAAACTGACCATTATTACTTTACCTTTCTTCCTTATTTTCTCCTTATCCTGGAATGTACAAGTGATGAATATTAGATCCTGTAAAGAAAAGCTCTTGCTAATAGCTAAGTGACAGTGAACACACCTGATACACAATTTTACCCCCATGAATGGAAGAACCACCATCCATACAGGAGAGAAAAAATGTTTTCAAACACAATCAGCCAATTTTCATCCATCTTAGAACTATAAATCCTAAGACTTCAGGATTTCCCAACAGGTTATACTGTCCTTCATAAATCCCTTGGAAAATTATCTCAAATAATGGGAGGAGGACTTAAACTTTGTACTCTCATTGTCTACCAAACAGGCAGTTTCACACTGATGTTACTTTAGTTGCTAAAAGTTGTTTAAAAGCAATAAGCAAAGGGAGTGAAAACAGAATAAGGGCAAAAGAACAAAGTGTAGGTAAAGGTGTATTTTGCAGAGAAAGAGAGACACCCTGTGGATTTCGGCAAGAGGCCTGCAGCACTCATTTTACTTTAATGTTCTGTAAAGAGAAAATATTGTAGCTCAAGGTGCTAGTACCAAAATAAAACACAGAAGTAATTTTGAATAATTTAAAGTGACCAAGGGAGATGAAACTAGTTCTGCAACTCTGTGGTTTTAAACAGAAATTCCTCAGGGACAGTTTTTCTTTATTTGGTTGCAAAGCTATAGAGAATATGAGAAAACCCTATAGGTTTGTATGATTTGAAACTAAGATTTGAGTCAGTGCTCCAGGTGGAGATACCCCAACAAGATTTTGAGAAGTCACAGAGGCCAACGTGGAAACAGAACCAAGGGAACAGATTTCACCAGGAAGGCAACTTTGATTCATCAGCATCCTTGTATCCTGTCTGGGGACTGCATGACAGGACTATTAGGTGATGTAGCAAAGTAAATATACTTCCCATCATGTCCAAGTAACAGTTATTTTGATTTGATTTGAGCCAGCACTGTTAGACAGTGGAAACTAGTTTGAATCTGATCTCATCTGACACAAACAGATTCCAGAGTTGAAAGCAATTTAGTCTGGAGCTCCCTCTAGTCGTGCCTAGAAATAACTATAGAGGGAGGGAGGGAGGGAGGGTAGCCTGCAGCCTGAAGGGGAAACAGGGAAGGCTCAGGAGAGGAACAGATTGTCTTCAATGCTCAGCACACTGAAAACGAGCCATGTGCTTCCAGTGGAACCTGCTCCTGGTGTGTCTTCTGCAGACACCAAAGACAGTGATTGCTTTGTGGTTTAAACACTGCCCCAAAGGGCTTAAAAATAAAACAAGTGTATGGATGATATGAGCAGCCTATGATATAGGAGAATGACACACCCAACCTGAAAGATACCTTGGCTGAAGGGAATCTTCTACAAAAATGAATGAACTTTAGGAACAATGGAGATTAAGAGCAGAATATATTTATTGGATGAAAGTAAAGCTCCTGTCTAAGTGAGGAACAGATGAGGGACCTGAGTGGGGGAAGCTGCTCTTCCAGGGATTTTTATAGAGTAAAACCACGTGGAGAGGAGAGTCTAAGGTGGAAAAGGGAACTTGTTCAGGTGGGCATGAGATGGGACCAAACTATGATCAACCAATGAGACCACAAGCACCATTTCTTAGGTAAACTTGATTAATTCCAGGACCAAATGAGGGAGTAAGTCAAGTAGCAAGAATGTATGAACATGGGACTGTGGCTTTTCCTTTTGGGGGCTGTGTTAGTAACTGTTTTGGGCTCTATTAAGATAATTAATCCCTATTTAGAGTATCAGTCCCTGAAGCACATCACTGGGGAAATCTGTGGCAGTATTTGTTTACTCTTTGTCTTGAGGTCTGGCCAACAACAGGTGTGTCCATCTCTTCCCAAGTCGCAAAGTCAAACTTGTCTTATTGTTTCCTTGAGGGCTTATCCTTGTTTGCCTGCCTGCAATATTTCTATCTAATTTAGCTGCCTACAACACTAGGTTATTTCCAAGATAATTAAAAGGCTATGATGCTATTCTAGGCTGCTCTGCATCTCCTTTTTCCCCATGTGTAAAATTTTTACTAGGTAGAGCTGGAAAACACTTGGAAATATGAAACATGGCCAAAAAGCATGCAAACACATGAATACAAAAATTGTTACCATTAGAGACAAATGCAGTATAATAGATACTGTAGTGAAGACTAAGAGTGAACAGACTAAGAACTATTGTTACAGGCAGGTGAATTAGATAGTAATATTATAGGCAGTCAGGCAGAGCTAGGCCCTCAAGGAGACAACATAGAAGACAGTGTGATCTTTGAACTTGGGAAATGACACACTGAGGCTGTGGGCCAGCCCTCAAGAGAAGAGTAAACAAATGCAACCACATAACTACCAAGGGATGGGCATCGGGGATTGACATTCTAAATAAATATGAATTACCTTGAAAGACCCAGAAAGAGCCACCAACCCAACTCCCAACAGGAACATCCCCTGTTCCTTACTCAGGCCCACTTGTAATGTGACTGACTTCTCCATTTGATCTCAATTTAATCAATTTTACCTGAGCAACTGTACCTGTAGTTTTATTGCTTGACAATAGTTTTGTCTCACTTCATGAGTAAGTTCCCACATTTTTCCACTTTAGACCTGCCTCACTACATTGTTTTGCTGTATAAAAATCTCTAGAACTTCCCAGGCAACACATGTGGTCCTCCTCCTGTCCCTCTCTCAGACAGAAGCTTTCTTTCCCCCAGTAAGAATGTTCTGTTCATCATCTCCATTGTTCCCAAAATTCATTCTTCCATTTTAGAGAACATGAACTCATCCTGGATACCTTTTAGGTTGGGAATTTCATTCCCCTATATCACTATGACCAATTAAAGAAAACAAATGAGATCAGAAGGCACATGTTGCTAGGCCAAACCCAAGAGGGAGGGATGGAGGCAGGAATGGAGGGAGGGAAGGAGGGAGGGAGACAAAGAGACAGAGGGGGGGGGAAGAAGAAGAAGAAGGAGGAGAAGGGGAGGGAGGGGCAGAGGGAGGGAATGGAGGGAGGGAGGGAGGGAGCTCGGTAGGCCTTCATTGTCAGTCTATTATGGTTTTCATTACAAAATGTGCCATACATTTCTGCGTGGAGACATTTAAAAGCATTTTCTACCTTAAATAAATAATTTTAAATTTCTAGATGTCCTTTTGCTTCCTTGCTATGTCAGGCTGGGAAGCCACTGGAATAAAATACTAGGAGAGGAAATAATGTCAATGAAATACACTGAAACGTGCAAGTATGGACATGGAAACCTAATCCTCTTCTCTGGGGGGCTCTAGATTGGAATCTTGAATCACTGGTAAAGACGTAAAAACATATGCCTGTCTGGTCTTCTCCTGGCCTCCCAGCTTCCACCAGGGCCTTCCACTAAGGCAGTGTGGCAAAGAAGCCTGAATGGTCCCAGACATAGGGATCCAATCAAGTAGAAACACTGGCTAGGTAGCACCAAACAGCAAACTGCCAGGACAAATGTTAGTTCTGAACTTAAACAAATGCTTCTAAAAAACCACTCCAGAGGTCTTGTTGCTGTTTTTATTATTGTTTAACTCTTTTTTTATGTATTTATTTCAGGCACTACAGGGTCTCACTACACAAGTCCGTCTTGTAGTGACCCTTCCTGTTTTCAGCCTCCCAAGTGCTGGGCTTACAGGAAAGTGCCAAAGCATACAGTCTCAATCTGCATCTCAGCATTCCCCTGGAGGAGGGCTGGCACAGCAGGCCCAGGATAGAGCCCCTGGCCCTTGCATCTACCTAAGAAGGCTCCTTAATCCACTGAGCTATCTGGCTGGCCCTATGTTTTTTTTAACTCTTCATAAACTCTACCTTGCAGGAATATTTTGCTGACTGGTGTTCCATATTCCAAATGAATGATATATTTTGCTTTTAAATAATTTAATCTTTTCCTTTTACTAATGTATTTGGTACAGGGTGTCAGTACATGGACTCACAGTGATCCAGCTATTTTCAGCCTCCCCAGTGCTAGCATTACACCACCATGCCCAGTCTCAATGGCCTGCTCAGCATGCCTGGGGGCAGGGCCAAGGGAGGCATGTGGTGCTGGGGATTTGGTCCCCCACTTGCCTAAGCAGAAACTTAATCCACTGAGCCTGGCCCAAAATAATCTAATCTTAAATGCCACATGCAATGAATTTGTATAATAATTGAAGGGTAATAGTTGCTCATGTACAAATTTTGTACTTAATTAGTGTCAGCCACAGTACTTAAAGTACACCATTTCAACGAAAATGAACCAGCACTCTCCGGTATGCATTGCCCCACCCAGCACATCCACACATTAGCTCTGGAAGGTGATCCGGTGATGGTGTGGTATCTTGTAATTAACCTGCACTGGTAGCTTCTGCAGTGCTGGACTGCTCTTCCCACCTGATTTTCATAGGGAAGAGTGGAACATAATGTGAGAAACCCATCTAGACGTCAAGAACCTGGCACTTACTCCGGCTCATATTGTCCTTAGGCAAACAACTACTTGATACCTCACTTTTTATCTTCAAAATAAACAAAGTAAAAAAAAAAAAATTGAAGTTGAAGCTTCTACATAAAAGTACCTTCATGTTATAAAATAGAGACAGAAATAAACAAAGTGACTAAAGGAGCCTAGAATGTTCTCATTCCCCTCACTGCTCATTTCTCACACAAAATTCCTAAGGAATAAACCAGGGAAGAAACCAGAATTGGATGACTTCAGAGATGCATTTGTAGTTCCACTTCTTCCTATATTATCTTCCTCTATCTCTTGAGGGCCTAAAAAAAGGGAAAATGCTTAATTTTGCTCCCATGAAGCATAAAATTGAGCAGCAAACTTTTATAGACTATGGTACAAATGGTATAATAAGTTCATTGTCCCATAGTGTCTGAACACATAATTGTGTTCATTCCCTTTGTGTATTTTAGTAATGAGAGTATAATTGTCAGTGCTTATAATACGTATAATCTCATTACTGTCACTCCCATTAGTATGCTTTCACTTCAGTCTATATACAGTGTGTTCCACTTTCCTTCTCATTGATACACATAAATGTTTCTCCACTCCTGCATCTAGACTTCAGTCTAATTCCTAGCAGCTACCATGGCTAATCATTGAAATAATGCTGCCTGCCTTGTTTTTAATATGTTTAATTTACTATTCTTGACACAATGCCAAGAAGTCAGCTTTGCATTTCTGCTGCATTACCATGACCACGTCCCCGTTTTATTTCCTACGATGGCTGAGATATCAGTTGGTGCAGAAACTAATTTAGACATGCAAATGACTACTTTACTGAAAGTGGCTGTGTGGAGAAGCATGAGAGCAGATTACCATGACTTTATATTTCTATATAAATTGCTATCTTCAAATTCATGTATTTTAGTCATCCTCTCTTGACTTTCTGTACCATGCCTCAGGTTTGTCATCTATCAAAGGACAGATGTGACCTGTCACTTTCCTGGATATTTTCTCTTCTAACATGATTCTTATTATCTGTAAAACATTCAAATCAGTAAATAATAATATGAACTGCCTTTTGATTATGATTTCAGAGTAATACATGCACAACAGTTTTAAAAGTCAAATGAATTAGTAGACCTATAGGAAGTACTAAAATTGTCTAATATATCCCTTTCTTTTAACTTTCAAACCCTCTAAAATTTTTAGATTAATTAGTGTCTACAAAATATATAGGTCTTTGTATTTCACTATAAGCCACTAGCTTAAGTTTAAAAATTTTAGGTATCATATTTCACTTTTCCATTTGATACATGAAGATGTAGCTCTCACGTCATCTTTCTAGAACTTAAGTTCTAATTACAGAAATATTGCAATTTTCTCTAAACAAGGATTCTGCCACAAGTATTAGTGTTCAGAATTCTTCCTTTATGGCCTTAAAAATCATCATTTCCCAGACTCATTTAGCTACTTCCTTTGAGGGTACCTGCTTTCTATTTTCTAAACATTGTGGACATATGCCTACATTTAAAAGTATCTTTAGTTTTTCATATATTAGGCACAAGGGGTGAGATTAAAGAAATATGTTCAATTTACTAACTTAAAATAGAAATTCTACAATTTTCTTTGTTGATCTGTATTATCATAAGATCACTCATTACTCACTACTGAACCTCCCTTTTAAATATCTCTGATTAATCTTTTTTTCCGATACGCATGTT
Source organism: Ctenomys sociabilis (assembly GCA_004027165.1). Classification (NCBI taxonomy): domain Eukaryota; kingdom Metazoa; phylum Chordata; class Mammalia; order Rodentia; family Ctenomyidae; genus Ctenomys; species Ctenomys sociabilis. The sequence continues at coordinate 20,862 of PVKA01032649.1, forward strand.
CTCTTCAGAGGTCAAATTTTCTTTTAGCTTTTTAGGTAACTAGAAAAACCACCTTAAAGGTATGAGAATATGGAAAATGTTTACCATTTACTAGGCTCAGAGAGCTACTCTTTACATCGTTGGTGTCACATGAATATAAGTGAAACAAGGTTCTGCTATCTGTGGCAGATAAGAAGTACCGGAGTCCTGGCTGTCATTCACACAATAAATCACATCAACACTGAATGAGATCTTAGATTTACTCCTGCCAATCAATAAACTATGTGCCAATGGAAAACAAAAGCAAGTTCTTTAAAGATGACAGTTAAAGGGTCTACATGATAGCTCAGTGGTCTAAAGTGCCTGTTTAGGCAAGCTTATGTAGATCCATAAGTTGGATCCCTGGCACCATGTGCTGTGCCAGCCCTGTCCTCAGCGCAGGGTGAGCCAGCCACAAAAAAAAGATGCCAATAAAATGACAATTCCTCATTTAAAGTTTGTGATTCTTGTTAGGAAACTGTTTCTTTGACGTAAGCATTTGAGAAAAACTTGAAAGAAAGTGTGGATATGAATGATGCCATATTTAGATGGCTGGAAGCAAATAGATGAGAAATGTAAACCATTTTAAGAATTGTATACGAATCAAATAAAATATACTGACCTAAACTAAACTTACGACCTCCTGAGGATGAAAACTTGATTCTTCAGCATCCCGTGGGAGGGAAAAAGGATAAAAACATTGGTAGTCCATAGGCAGGGCATTCTTCCCAATACCCATTTCTGCTTTTAGTTGTAGGTAACAAAATGGCCCATGGTTAGTTATGACACAGGGACTACAGTGTCACATCACACAAAGATCCTGAACTTCAGTGATTGGGTGTGACTTTTAGGTCACCCCCATAAGGAAAAGATGACTGTGTCCTCTGAGTAGTTAAGTAGAACATGATGATATTTTGGTGACAAGGCCAAGTCATGGTACAAACATCATTTTTTTTTATCATTCTCTTTTATCTAAATAACTGATCACTGAATATCTTTATTCCACTCCAGTTTCCCAGACATATTATAATTAACTAGAATTATGTGAATATTTCTAATAGTAAAGGTAACCTGTACCACTTCTGGGTTGAAATACTTCAAAACTGATATATGACCCTCTGTCTTAGTTGAAGACTGGGGATTGTGTGAATACTGACTGAATCCTTACATGGAGATAAGGTGCCATAAAAAAATTCATGGTTAGTTACAACATAAATGTGCAGTGTTTTGGTTTATATCGAGATGTCCTCCCACCCAAAGCCACATGTACTCATACATGGGGCTTTTGCTAGATCACTGTATCATGATATTATACTTGATTAGTCCACTGATGTATTTATAGCTGGGTACATTTAAAGATGAAAAGCAGTGGAAAGTGGTGAGTCATGTGGGTGTGGCACGAAGAGTCAGTCTTCCTCCTCCTCCACTGAGCCCTCTCTTGCTCCTTCCAGGCCATGAACTCTTTCTTCTCTGTCATGCCCTCTGGCATGCCTCCTGGCTTTAAATTCAGCACATTATGGACTGAACCTTCTAAAAGCTGTGAGCCAAAATAAATCTTTCCTCATTAGGTCATGGGTGTCAGGCATTTTTTCTCAGCAAGCAGAAAATAACCAAGATATAGAGCAATTTTTGAGTAAACAAAAAAAAATGGATGTATTAAACCATTGGAATTTGGGGACTACTTGTCAATAGAATATGGCTTATTGCTCATGAGGCATATTTTATCTTGATGTAGAATAGAGCTCTATGATAGAAATACCAAACATGCACACATGCACACACACACACACACACACACACAGTAGCATGGAAAGTAGTAAGTTTCTCAATACTAGAGATACTTAAATCATGAAAGGAGAAAATTTCTTGGAAATGGGCATCCATTCATCATATGAACAATCAAATTAAAGAGCTTTTAAGATATTTTGACACTCCTTTCTTGTATTAAAATACCCATTAAAAGCTAGACTCTTCCAATATTTTGTCACGTGAATATGATTATCTTAATTTTAAAATACAATGTTAAATTCTATAGACAGGTATGAACTACCCAGAGATTTCTCAATTGCAGTGAGTGAGGAGTTCAGGCAGAAGTTCTGAAACAGTTGTTTAAAGAAGAAAAATAATACTTGATGGTAAAGAAAAGACAGTATGGGGCAGCAGCACCTGAAGGAATGATAAAGGAAGTCAGTTCACAACAGACAGATGACAGAGAAAGAGTGAGGGCATGAAAATGACATAATCTTGGGGAATGGGTGCATTGCTCATGGAAAGACAAAAAGAAAAACAAAGGAGTCACAAATTGATAGGAAAACACCACTGTGGTCCAGTGGTGGTGAACCTGTGGCATGCATGTTTTTTGTTTTTCTTTTCATACAAAAAAAGGTTAAGGTATGGCTTGTCTTAGTTTTCTTTTCTAAAATAAAACCTCAGTACCGACATTTAATTGTAGTGTTGGCACTTTGTGATAAGTAACTGGACCTTGTGCTACAGTTTTGGCACTGATCTTTGAAAGTCTTGACAGCCTCACTGTAGACAGCTCTATTGTAAGTAGTCGCAACAGCAACTAGGCCAATATTGTGCTTAAGATACAATAATCTCAGTCACTTGCTTAGGCAGGCACAGGGCCTGGGGTTTGATTCCCCACTGCGAGGGCACACCGAGGTATTGAATGAGACTGGGAATGGTGGCAGTTGCCTGGAATCCCAGCACCTGGGAGGCTAAACACAGGAGGATTGCTACGAGTTCTCTCTGTGTAGTGAAACCATATACACAGTGTAATAAATATTTAAAAAAATAAAATAAAATTCCTTGAAATAGAAGGAAAAGAAGAAAAATAGTTTGACTTAGATGCAATGCTCTTTTTAAAAAAATGTATCCATTAGTGGGTCTACAGGGTCTCAATACACAGAGCAGACTCATAGTGATTCTCCTATTTTCAGTCTCCCAAGAGTTAGGATTACAGGCACATGCCCACACGCCATCTGCAATGCTGTTGTTTGCTGTTTCATGATAGGATGTTTGATAAGTATTAAAAGTTAGAAATGCAGAATCGTCAAAGTAGTAATTCTTAATATTATCCTATTAAGTATGGTGGAAATCTATAGTGAATTATAATTTTTAAAACATTTATTACAGTAAAACACATCTTTCCATTGATCTCCTCAAATCCTCCCCTGCACTTTAAACATGTCACATGAATTTTGCCATTTCTAAAGAAGATCTGAAATTCATCTTGTTTACCATTTCAAGATACAATTTAAAAAGATAGAGAATACTGCTGCCAAGTTCCATCTAATTGAAAGGAAGGCTTGCAAAAATACTACATGCAGAGGGGAGATGGTTCAGTGAAATAAGTGCTTCCCTGGCAAGCACAAGGGCCTGGTTCAATCCCAGGTTCTTCCAAAAATAAAAAATAAGTACCAAAAATGCTACATGCAACTGATCTGGCACCGTACACATTCTGGCTCATTTCCAAAATCAAAGTGACCTCAGAAGGTCACACAAAGGTGCCACAACAGTCACATACTGGACTTCTACTCTACTTGAGAAAGTTATGAAAACAATGGGACAAGCGACCTTGCAGTGAAGGGGAATATTTTAGAGAAATTAATGGCAAAATCTCATTTACTCTAATAAATGTTTTTGTTTAAACACTTAGTGAATATTCGAAATACACTTTGTCCATGCACCTAAGCAACTACCACTTTTCTTTTTTTTTGTATTTTAGGGAAGGATCTGCAGGATATTCAGGGTCTCACAACTAGATGAGACTCATAGTGATCTGCCTGTTTACAGCCTCCGAAGAGCTGGGATTATAGGCACATGCACCACTCCCAGTCTCAATTGTCATCTCAGTGAGTCCTGGGGACAGGGCCTATAGGGCAGGCTGAGGATCAAACCCCCAGCACCTGTGCCTGCTCACAAACATTTTAATCCACTGAGCTATTTGGCCTGCCCTCACTTTTCTTTTAACTAAATACCTTTCCTGAATCTCTCAACTTTCTTCTAAATTCACCATCAATATTGTGGTGAAGTTGAAAATAATTTCTAGCCTCAAGTAACAAAATTACCTCCTAGAAGATCTTTTAAGAAATTATCTTAGAACTTGTGTCATGTTTACTAACTTTGCAAATGTACAGGTAAAGGACGTTTTGGTTGTGAAAAGGAAAGAAACTGAAAGAGTAAGCAAAATCCAAAAGCTACAATAGGTATTATGAA
>PVKA01032650.1:0-25088 GCA_004027165.1 Ctenomys sociabilis
AATTTCATGATGACAAAGCCATCCCTTCACAGGCTGCTGAAAGAGGTTCTAGAGAGAGACCACAATGACCAGAACTCCATGCAAGAGAATGGAAGGAACCCACTAAACAGGACAGTCAATTAAACACAGGTTACAAAGGAGTAAACAATACCAGCTAAATATCATGACAAACATAAGTCAGCACATTTCAATTATAACCGTAAATGTAAACGAACTCAGTTCTCCAATTAAGAGAAATAGACTGACACAGTGGATTAGGAAACAAAATCCAACAATACGCTGTATACAAGAAACACACTTAACACAAAAGGACATTCATAGGCTCAAAGTCAGAGGATGGAAAACAATACTGCGTGCCCCAGCACCTCAGAAAAAAGCAGGAGTAGCAATTCTGTTCTCAGACAGCCTGAATTTCAAACCAAGAAGGATCGAACGACACAAAGAAGACCACTATATATTGGTCAGGGTAAAGAATACAAAACAGTGATTAAAAAAAGCATTAGAGCCGGGTGTGGGGTGCATGCCTGTATCCCAGCACTCTGAAGGCTGAGGCAGGAGGATTGTTGTGAGTTCAAGACCAGCCTGAGCTACAAAGTGAGCTTAAGGCCAGCCTGAACTGCATAGTGAGACCCTGTCTCAAAAAGACAAAAAATAAAAATAAGAAAAGAAGCATTAGAAACAATACAGGACTTCACTGAACAAAGAAATAGGAATTCAACAATGGTTGCTGTATTACATGATGCTATCTTCAAATTACTTTTCAAATACCAGATATAAACATGTAAGATCCTTTTAAAGGAAAATAAAACAAGATAGTAACAAAGAAGTTATAAGAAATTCAAATGAGGAAGGAAGAAAGAAAGAAAGAAAGAAAGAAAGAAAGAAAGAAAGAAAGAAAGAAAGAAAGAAAGAAAGAAAGAAAGAAAGCAGAGTAAGAAGCAGTTTTAAACATTAACTGCTCCTTTCAAAAGGTCAGCAGAAATTGACAATACAATTACCCAATCCACTATATGTATGCACCTAAGTATATCTTCTTTCCTTCCTTCGTTTGTCCTTTTCCCCATCCCAGTTTTTCCCTGCACTGAACAATTTCTTTCCCTTTCACAGTATCGGTTATACTTTTTAGATTTCGATTACTCTTTTGGGTTCACATACTAGCAAGATAATACAATGTTTGCACGTGCGGATCTGATTTATTTTACTTATGAATGTAGTCTCTCGCTCCATAAACTTAGATTTCCATACCTGGGCTCTTGGGCCCCTGAGGCATACACAACTGTCTGGAGATGTGTTACTTCCCTGGGCTGAGCCTAAGTGGAGTTTACAGTCTCCTTACATTGGGGACATACAGAGGGTAATGAAACATGCACAGGCCTAGATCCCACTCCCCGGAATAAAACAGCATTGAAGTTGCTCAGGATGGAGTCCAGGAATCTGCATTTAAAAATGTTCCCGGTTGATGCTTATGTATCCTAAGATCTGGGAAACACAACCTAATTTTCTCAGTCACATCTTTCTTTGTAAGCAGCTTTATTATCTAGCCATGTCTTTAAATGACTCTTTAATTGTGACTTATTTCAATATGAAGTTTTGTCACTTTATTGAAACTAATTAGAAAAATTATTACTCTTATGGCTCAGTCCTACACTAATGGCATTTTGATAGGAGGGCAGTCAAACAATAAAAATTTAATTTCAAAATAATAAAAAGTCTTTATTTACACTTAATGAAATGAGCAGGAGCTCCAAGCAAATATCTCCCCTCTCCCTGAGGCTCCATTTCCAGCAATCCACACTTCCTGGTTCCTTCTCTGCCAGATACAGCTTGGGAACATGTTATTCTTTTATTCCTATCAGTTCTTCTCATAATTCTGAATAATAACTTTCCAAAGAATTAGCTTGATTATAGGAGAACCTGCTTTGAAATTTTAGAAGGAAATTTGAAAAGAAAATAAAAATAAAACACACACACAAACACACAAACACACAACACAATGGGATGATCAAATTATACAATATCATCCACTAGGAAAATAATTATTGAATTTTTGACATACTTGAGGTATAAAAAATAAGATAAGTAAACAGCTACACTCTTAATTCACTAAGAGACATCTGCTATAATAATGTCTGTAAGTATAATATCATGTATGCACCTTGTACAATACCAAAACAGTATGAAAACAGTTTGCAATGTATTAACTTATCGAATCTGTCTTGTTGAGGTGTCTTAAAACTGTCTGACTGATATTTGTACTTCAATAAAATAAAAAATAAATTAAAAAAACAAATAAAATAATACTAATATTAGTAATAATATTACTAAAAATAAAAAAGTACAATAAATATTTAAAACTAAAAATGATTATGATTAAAGCCACATTGCCATTGATCCCCCTCAAGGTGACTCTTCTGGTCCCTGATTGACCCAGTGAGTGTATGCAAGAACTTTCAGCATCCCTGCATGCCGCGCCATCTGGAGCCCCCACTCCCCACTCCAAATGGGATCCACCCCAGACTGGCCTGCCCTACAGCCCCCTGGAGCCCCTGCCCCCAAGCCCGCTGAGCGAGTGAGAATTTCTGTGACTCTTCCAGCCCCTGATCCAGCCCAGCACAGCCCAGTGAGTGTGTTGGAGAGCTTCAAACCCCATGGTGCTCCCTGGGTGAGGAGCACAGCAGAGAGGAACCACACGCTCACAGTTGTGCCAGAAGGGCTGCAGCAAAAAGCTGCTGAACATAATAGCTAGAACCATGCCAAGGAAAACTGGATAATCTCAAACTCAGTAGATCAGCACCCAAATCTCATTACCTGCTAAGGTTGTAACTGCACCAAAGCTGTACATCAACGGTCAGAGGTCATTGCTATACAAAATGACAAAGACAAGGAGCAAAATGTAATCTCAGGCCTCCAGCCCACCAATGATAAATGCACAGGACACAAGCTCTGCTGAAATGAATAAATTAACAGAGTTGGAAGCAAAGAAACAACAGCAGAAAGATATAGAGGAACTCAGACCAGAATTAAATCCTGAAACAAGAAAAGAATTTTTTGAATACATAGCATCGGAAGTAATGAATCAAACGTATGAAGGAAACCCAGTGCCCACCCAGAACAAGTGCAAAGAACACTATTCCAGCTGAAACGTATGAATTAACAGAGTTGCAAGCAAAGAAACAACAGCAGAAAGGTAAAGAGGAACTCAGAGCAGAAATAATTTCTGATATTAAAAAAAGAAATCTTTGAAATCATAGTATCTGAAGGACAGAATCAATTCCAAAAATATACAGAGGAAATCCAATTTTTTCTGCAGTAAAAGAATTAATAGCTATCTGTAAAGAAGACATAGATTAAAAAAAAAATAGACATTAGAAATATAACGGATTCCTTGAATGACCAATACTGAAAAGAAATAGATCACATGAAGGAGATTCAAGGAGATGTAGAAGAATTTAAAATCCTAATCACAAGTCTAAAAAACTGTTTGAGTGAAGGCAAAGATACAGTTTCAGATCTTGAGGATGCTGGTGCAGCTAGTGAAAAGGTGAGAAAAGATCTCTTTAAAACAATGAGTATGCAAGAAAAAAAAATCCATCACCTGCAAGATGATGCCAAGATGAACAACGTGAGATTAATTGGCATCAGTGAGAATGAAGGAGTCAATACAAATGATATAAAAAGAATATGGGCAGAAGAAATAGCAGAAAACATCCCAATTATGAGGAAACAATCTAACATTCAGGTAACCGAAGCGTACAGAATGCCATATAACTTCTAAAAACACATTGAGACATATAATAGCCAAGGTACCAGAAAACCAACACAAGAATACTATACTGAAAGCTGCTAGAGAAATGAAGCAGATCACATTAAAAGGAAAATCCATCAGAATTACAGCTGACTTCTCTACACAAACCATGAAGGCCAGGAGAGCTTGGAGCAGGGTACTTCAAGTCCTCTATGAAAATAATTCCAACCCAGACTACTATACACTGCAAAACTCTTTTTCAAGTTTGATGAAGAAGTGAAATATTTCCATAACAAAGAACAACTAAAGAATTTTATGGTGACAAAGCCTCCCTACACAGGCTACTGAAAAAGGTTCTAGAGAGAGAAATCAATGACCAGAACTCTACGAATGAGAACAGAAGCAATGCACTAAACAGAACAGACAATTGAACACAGGATACAAAGGAGTAAACAACAGCAGGTAAATATCATGACAAACATAAGTCAACACATTTCAATTATAACCATTAATGTAAATGGACTCAATTCACCAATTAAGAGGAATAGAGTGGCACAGTGGATTAGGGAACAAAAATTCAATAATATGGTATATACAAGAAACACACTTAACTCAAAAGGACATTCATAGGCTCAAAGTCAAAGGAAGGAAAACAATACTACATGCCCTAGAACCTCAGAAAAAAGCAGAAGTAGCAATTCTGTTCTCAGAAAGTATCAACTTCAAACCAAGAATGATCAAATGACACAAAGAAGACCACTGTATATTGGTTAGGGGAAAATCTCAAAAGGAATAAGTAACACTCATAAATATCTATGCAGCAAACACAGGAGCACCCAACTATGCAGGACAAATCTTACTGGACATGACAAACCTTATATCTAAGACCACAATCCTAACAGGAGACCTTAGCACCCCCTTATCTCAAAAAGATAGATCAACCAGAACCAAGTTAGCAAGGAAGTAGCAGAACTGAACCAGAGCTTGGAACAAATGGACCTGGTGGACATATATAGAGTGTTCCACCAAACCACCCTAATATTGCACCTCTGACATCTAGAAAAAGAAGAGCAAAAGAAACCCAGAGCCCAAAGACAGGAAGAAATCTTAAAGATTAGAGCAGAAATTAATTCAACTGAGATGAAGAAAACAGTTCAAAGAATAAACAAATAAAAAAGTTGGTTCTTTGAAAGACTAAATAAAGTTGATAAGCCTCTAGCCAAACTCATCAAAAACAGGAAAGAAAAAATTCAAATACAAGCAATAAGACATGAAAAGGGTGAAATCACCACATACCCAGTGGAAATCCAAAAGATTGTCAATAGCTACTTTCAGAATCTTTATACTCACAGAATAGAAGACACAGATGAAATGGACAGATTCCTAGAAAGGTAGAAATTACCAAAACTGAACCAAGAAAATACAACAACTCTCAATAAGCCAATAACAGCCAATGAAGTACAACATGTAGTAAAAAGCATACAGAGAAAGAAAAGCTCAGGTCCTGATGATCCACAGCTGAATTCTACAAGAAATTTATAGAAGATATAATCCCTACACTCCTCAAACTCTTCAGTGAAATTGAAAAGGAAGCAGTCCTCCCAAAATCATTTCTGAGGCAAGTATTATACTGATTCCAGAACCAGTGGAAAGACACAAATAAAAAGGAGAATTAGAGGCCAATCTCCCTCATGAACATAGACACAAAAATACTCAATAAAATCCTGGCAAATAGAATACAGCAAATCATCAAGAAGATCATACACCATGACCGGTAGGATTCATCCCAGGGATGCAAGAATGCTTCAATATTTGAAAATCTATAAATGTAATACACTATATTAATAGATTGAAATCTAAAAATCACATCATCATCTCAATTGATGCAGACAAAGCTTTGACGAAGTCCAACACTCATTCATGTTGAAGGTCCTACAGAAAATTGGAATAGAGGGACTCTATCTTAACTTGATAAAAGCCATCTATGACAACAGAAAAGCTAATATAATCCTTAATGGGGAAAAACTGAAATCTTTTACTCTTAAATCAGGAACAAGACAAGGATGTTCTCTATCACCCCTCCTATTCAATATAGTCTTGGAATCATTAGCAAGAGCCATTAGAAAAGAGGGAATAAGAATAGGTAAAGAAGTTAAATTTTCACTATTTGCAGATGACATGATACTTTACTTGGAAGACCCCAACAATTCCACCAAGAAACTACTAGAACTGATAGGGAAATTCAGTAGCATAGCAGGATACAAAATCAATACTCAAAAGTCAATAGCATTCCTCTACACAGATAACAAGCACGCTGAAAGGAAACAATAGAAACAATACCTTTCACATTAGCAGCACAGAAAATGAAATACCTTGCAATTCATTTAATCAAGGATGTCAAAGATCTTTTCACAGAAAATTACAACACCCTAAGAAAAGAGATTATAGAGGATTCCAGAAAATGGAAAGATATTCCCTGCTCTTACATAGGAAGAACCAACATTGTGAAGATGGCCATACTCCCAAAATTGCTGTACAAATTTAGCGCAATCCCTATCAAACTGCCACCAACATACCTCCCAGACCTAGAGAAATCGTTCTTAAAATTTATTTGGAACCACAAATGACCTAGAATAGCAAAGGCAATCTTGGCCAATAAAGACAAGACAGGAGGCATCAAAATTCGTGACTTGAAATTATACTACAAAGCCACTGTGATAAAATCATCATGGTATTATTGGCAACAAAATAGACCTGAAGATCAATAGAATAGCTTAGAAGATGCAGAGGCATCTACCATTATACTCACCTTCTGATCTTAGACAAAGAGGCCAAACACTCACTGGAAGAAAGATAGCCTCTTTAGCAAATGGTGCTGGAAAACCTGGCTTTCTACATGCCAAAAAATAAAACTTGACCAAGGTCTATCACCATGCACTAAGCTAAAGTCAAAATGGATTAAAGATCTAAACATCAAAAGAGAAACACTCAATCTCCTGGAAGAGAAAGTAGGAGGAACTCTTGAAGACATAGGGGTAAGTAAAGAGTTCATGAACAAACATATATTTGCATGGGAAACACTTGAACGAATCACCAACTGAGATCAACTCTTCTTGAGAAATTTCTGCACATCAAAAGAAATTGTCAACAAACTGAAAAGACAACCCACAAATTTTGAAAAATTCTTAACTAATAAGCAATCAGACAAAGGTCTGCTGTCTAGAATATATAAAGGACGAAGATATAACAAGGTCCTCAAATTTAAAGACCCAGTTCAGAAATGGGCATCTGAGATGAATACATACTTCTCAGAGGATGAAATTAAAGAAGTGAATAAATATATGAAGAAATGCTCCACATTGTTAGCCATCCATGAAATGCAAATAAAAACACCGAGATACCATCTCACTCCAGAAAGAATGGCTATCACAAGGAAATCAACCAACAACAAATGTTGGAGAGGTGGGGAAAAGGGAACACTTCTCCACTGCTAGTGGGAATGGAGACTGGTACAATCACTGTGGAGATCAGTGCGGAGACTCTTCAAGAGAGGACTGGAAATCCCTTTCAAGCCGGCTATCCCCCTAGTGCGAATTTTCCCAGAGGAACTGAAAAACATTATATCATAGTGATATAGGGGTACCTATGTTTATAGCAGCACAATTTGTGATAGCAAAATCTTGGAAACAACCAAGATGTCCATCACATGAAGAATGGTTGAAAATTATGTGGTATTTCTATATAATGGAGTATTACTCAGCTATACAGAATGATAAACTTGAAGCATTTATATTGAAGTGGATGCCACTTGAACATATACTCATAAGTGAAATAAATCACATATGTGCAAATGTTGTATAGTCTCAGTAGTATAAGAAATCAAAAGAAGAAACAAAATTAGAAATATAGAACAACAATTGAAAAGAATTGAGTGAGATAGTTAGGGCAAACTGAACGGCATATGCTGCAGGGTACTAATCAGCTTTTCTTCTGGATGGTTAACAACCTAAGTTCACAGATCAAAATTGGAGAAATATAAGCGCCACAAGACCAGCCAACATTTTAGCCCTAGCCTTTCAAGGTCAGCAAATACTCAGGACATAGGTGAACCTGTACTGTAACATCATGAAACTCAGTTGAACCCCAAATTTTCTGAACAAGGAGATTATGGAGCCACAGAGGACAGAGAGTGAAGTTCTATAGTGTGCCTGGGGAGAGTCACATGGAGAGAAAACTTTCTCTCAGGGTCTCACAGAGAGCAAACTGGTCAAGCAATGGCCATGAGTTATCCACATGGGTGACACTGACAAAAGATCTACAGAGTGAGGTACACGATTACAGGATAAACCCTGAGGGGACTTGACTGACCTCATCAGATACATAAGTTACATTTTTTGTTATATTGGTCTTGCTTTATCTCAGTCTTAACCATCCAGCAGAAAAGTATAAAAATGAGGAACATACAATGAGCCCATAATAGTGGGCTGAGCTCTGGATTTCTCTAGTCAACAACTTCTTTGAATAACCCACTATTATTGTGGACTGCTGGACTCTGTTGGAATGTTTTGCTGAATTAAGCACCTGTAATAACTGAATGACAATGGAACACCAATCTTTGATAGAACTAAAGAAAAGTGGGGGTTCAGGGATAGAACCATTCTGTGTTTGTATAAACAGTAGAATTAGAATAGTTGTGCAGTGCTTTGACATAATTCTATGAGAAGAAATATATGCACTAATGGTGTTTGGACAGGATATCCTGTCTGCTTCTTGTGCTATAGATAACCACTGGGAAGATAACTGTAAAAAGTATTAATTATTAAAACTGTACTATAATTCAGCTTTTAAAAAAGATAAGTATACAGCTACATTCTGTTAATTCACTGATCAGAGGCATCTGCTTTAACAGTGTTTGTAAATAGAATATCATGTATGAACCTTATATAACAAAAAACTAGTATAAAATCAATATGCAATGTATTAACTATTGAATCTGTCCTACTAATTTTATTTGAAACTCTCTCATTGCTATTTGTTCTTCAATAAAATAAAGATAAATAAAAATCCCCCTCAAAACAGTCCTTCCTTAAAATACGTCTATCCATCCTCTTGCTGCTTTGGGAAGCAGTTTTGGAAGTCCTCTTTCCTGAGTGTCTTTACCAGACGTGACAATAAATGCAGGGAAAGCTGCTCTTGAAGACCCCCAGTTGAAAGGCAGGAGCAGTAGAATGTTGGTATCTTTGTCCACCTCACCCAACACTCCAGCACAATGTAACTGCTGGCTCTTCCCCAAAGTCAAAATGACCACGAAAGGTAGATATTTTGGATTTATTTTGGGTATAGAGGCAATGTGAAAGAGAATTTCAAGAATTATTTCATAAAGTGTCCAAGAATGATGGGATAAGTGTACCTGAAGCGGGAGTAGGTATTTTGAGAGTGTTAATGACAGCGTGTCTTTAACACTATAACAATTTTTTAAAAGTCTAAACATTCATATTTTTTCTATCCTACCTTTGTGTTGTGTTGTGTGTGTGTGTGTATGTGTGTGTGTGTGTGTGCAAGTGTGTATAAGGATGTCAAATTTAAGTTTAACCATGATGTCTAGAACAGGCAGGCTATAGCCACATGTTTTGTATCTGTAAACCAAGTATAAAAAGATATGCAATACATGTTTACATTTTCTATCAGTAAGTTGACTTTAGAAGTCTAATACAATGAATATAATAATAATAAAAATCCCACAGAGGTTCTCCTTAATAGAAAATTCATAGGTGAGATATATTGCCTGCAGTTCATCTCCATGTCCTGCCATAACTGCAAGCATTTTCAAGATATAAGCCATTTTAATGCAAGAAGAACTTAAGATATAAAGCCTACATGTAAATGAAAATAATTATTTCTAGTACTAAGTATAAGGGCTAGCTAGCATCCTAGCCAGCATTTACCTAAGAGAAGGTCTTTTGCCAAAGCATGTGTTCATCACTTTTCATGCACTATCTCTAACAGTGGCTTGCTGGTTGTCTTATTATTCTAGTTACAGAGTACAGAATTGACCTTGACAAAGGTTAAATAAAGGGGCTAGAGTAACAAAACAGCATTTAAATCAGGTCAACCTTGCTTACAGTCCTTCATCTTTTATAGCACCAGCATCACCCTCAGAACTCAGTACAAGTGAGTGCTCTTCTCTAGCAGAGGAGCCGCAGAGTAGACAACCTGGCACGCTTCCAGTGTGCTGCACACTAGGAGTACAAAGGAGGCAGCTCTGATGTTCCCGTGGCTTGGAGCCCAGGCTGCCCTCCTACCTCATGCTGCTTGGGGCAAGTCCGGCCTGGATGCAACAGGCTCCACGGCAGCAGGGAAGTTGTGAGCTCAGAGGGCCCTTGGAGCCACTGCTTTGGGAACCTCTCAGACCCTGAGTTCACACTGCGGGCTTAGCAAGAGAAGAGGTCTCCCCACCCTCTGACCACTTCAGTTCTTCCGAAAAGCTGTCCCAGCTCTCTTTCTGTGGCCTGGTGCATTCACTCTGGGCCTGCCTCAGGTGATGCTGGTCTTAGACCTCACCCACACCCAGGGCGAGGTGTCCATGGTCATCTTTGACCATGTGTTGGCTGTTCTTGGTTTGTCACAGCATTTCCTACCCTCTCCAGGGACTTGAACCTGCAGGTGTGGCTGATCCCTTCAAGCTTCCCACGTTGTGAAAGTAGACTCTCACATCAGGGATTATCTGTAAGGTCCAGCACAGTCCACTGATGCTTTCTCTCTCTGTTTGCCCACTTGAGCGACTCCAGAAGCCGGTACTTAAAGGGTGCATTTCAGAAACATTTGCTTTGAATGCTGGAGCCATGAAATTATAACTCGGCCAAGTCATCGAGGGAATCTTGCTTCATTTCATTGATTGAAATTCTAGAATTCCACTGTAGGAACATTTCTTCATTTTCAGGTGGCAAAAAACAGGGCTAGTATTAATGAAGCTAGCAGTAGTCATAATGGCATGACTACTGGGGTTGAGGTATTGCTTATCATATGTGTAAAAACAAGCATGGGCTTCACACATGGCTCATTGAACCCAAAAGGATCCTTACACGATGTGCAACAAGGACAAGAGCATTCTGGGCACTCAGAACACTAGGTCTACAGAGGCTCAAGTGTGGTTCAGTGACCCAGCACATGCTGAGGCCCCAGGCTTAATCCCTACAACCAGCACCCCAAAGGGAAGTAAAAATTACTATATGGCAACTGATGATAAATACATTTCATGTGCCATCTAATTTAGAAAAATAAACAACCCAATTCCAGTACTCACCAAGACACAGACCCAGACGAAAATGATCTCTTTCCATAGAAGCAACATTCTACTACTTTCAGTGGCATCCCGATCTGCAAAAAATTCATGAATTTTCACAACCACCTAACCTGAGGACAATTGATGTTCTTATTTTATGTGACACATTTCAGTGACACTTCACTAGTGATGGTGGGCCAGTAGCAACATATGAAATGAAGCAGCAACCTGAAAATGGTCACAAATGAGACAACTGAGACAGTAAAATCATGATCTGACTAAAAAGTAATTGTTGGCGATTCTCAATTTACATTTTATTATTTTAAGCTCCTAAATCTTATTTATTTTTAATTAAGTTTATTGGTACCATTTAGATATACATAATAATCACTTTCATCATAGAGATTTGTGCCTTACATGATATATCTTGATTCCTTTTATTTCCCCATTCCCTCGCTTACCTTTAACACTTCTTCTCCTCCTTATTTACAAAGCTTTGTTTCCATTGTATTCTTCTCTCAGTTTTTCTTTTCCCTTCCTTCTTTTCCTCACTCCAAGTGCTCCTAAGTAATCCAAGTGATTTCCTCCTCCCTCCCATTTTGAACAATATGTTCATATTTCACGGTGTATATTACACATTTTGGTACTTTATTTACATTTTTAATTTCTTATACCAGAGAGATGATATGACATTTGCACAAGACTGATTTATTTCATTTAAGAGTATGTTCTCAAATGCATCCATTTACCTAGAAATATCTCAAGTTTGCCCTTCTTTATGGTTGAGTAGTTCTCCATTATATAAAAAGCCACACTTTCTTTATCCATTCAGTGGTTTGTGGGCATTTCAATTGTTTCCAAGATTTAATTATTAAAAACTATGCTGCTATAAACTCAGTTGTGTGTATATATCATTGTGATATGATGGTTTTAATTCTTTTGGGAAGATACAAAGAAGATGAATGCGATCTCTAATCCTTGTTTTTTGAAAAGAAGGGTTTCTTCTCCCTCACAGTCCCCCAAGATTTGTTATCAGTGGCCTTTTGGTGGTGGCCGTTCTTTTCTGGAGTAAGATGGAATCTCAGTGTTGTTTTAATTTGCATCTCTTGAAAGACCAGTGATGTTACGCTTTTTTAATTATTTGTTTTCTTCCTCTGAGAAGTATATATTCATTTCAGGTGCCCATTTTTAGATTGGCTCTTTAGATTTGGGAGGCTAATTTTTTTCAGTTCTTTATATGTTTTAGATATTAGTTCATTGTCTGATGAACAGTTGGCAAAATTTTTTTCTTACACTTTTGCTGTGTTAGGAACAATGAAGGAAGCAGACAAAGTGAAGTAGTAATATATTTACTTATCCCTTATCCCTTTTGTGACTTTAAAGTTTGTGAGAAAAATGTTGTACTGGGAATTCATGGCAAACATATCTATAGATACTAATATTAACAGCAAACCTAATGACTACCAGACATGGAATTTCTAGAATGTCCTGAGGAGAGACTCACTTCTGCAAGATATACACTGCTGACTTGGAAAATTGTTTTTATAATGTGATCTTTATGCCGATCAGACACAGTAGTTCTTGACTGGAGCACAATTCTACAAAATTTAAGGATTCTGAGACGAAGTGCTTCTCTCATAACAGGTACCAAACAAGTTCCTCAATATTAGGAGGCTTCCGGATATCAGCAAGCCCTGATTGACCATCTGCACTCACAATCAGCCCACTCAGGTGTCTGGCCTGCCATGAATTAAAAGTCACTCAGCCTCTTGCAAATCTGGGGAAGGCAAGAAAATCACCCTCATCAGATTTTTTTTTTTTTTTTTTTTTTTTTTTTTTTTTTTTTTTTTTTTTTTTTTTTTTTTTTTTTTTTGGCGGACAAGGGGATTGAACTCAGGCCCTTGAGCTTGCCAGGGAAACACTTATTCCACTGAGCCATCTCCCCAGCCCTGTCAGATTATTTCTGAATGAGCGAACTAGTAATGTCTTGGGAGTACAGCAAAGGCTGCTTTGGGCAAGCAACTTCCTCATGTAGCCAATATGAACTTACCATTCTAAGAGTGTATCTCCCCAGGCTCATATTCTAGCAGATACACTAAAACCTGATTCACCTCTCCTCAGTCAACCTGTGTCCTACAAGATGTTTTTAACTCTCATGTAAGAGCCTGAATCCCTGTTAATGAGTAGGGTGAGTTGAATAGAAGAGGTGCATTTGGGATGTAGAAAGTGGTACAATAGATAATAAAACAAAAATCATTATATTATTTGTTCTAGGGCTGCTTTTCTGTTAGGACTGTAAATGAAAACAAGAGTCATAAAAATTGCTTTTTAGTGTTGAACCCAGAATTCTTTTTTATATATGCTTATAGTATACAGGACTTGACGAAAGAAATAAGCCTAGAATCCAGTGTTCTGCCCCATGGAGTGTGTTTGGTGTGGAATAGGCTTGTGTTCACATTTGGCCATTCACATTTTAGAATCATTTGGAAGGTGAAAACGGTCATTGTTGTCATCTTCTAGGGAAAACAACTTAATATAATGTTATGGGCTGCAAGATAGCTAGGGGTTAATGAGACCATCAATTAAGACACTAATTAAACAATTTATTTGTAAAAGCCTGGATGTCAAATCCAATCTAACAATCACTGCATAAAGGAAGTAAGAACCTACACAGGCAAATGTCACCACTGCATTTCAAGTACAGCTGAGACTGTGCATGTGTCCTGGTTAGATGAAGATGACAGTCACAACTCTGGGATGATTGCTGCTTAATTAAGTCCATTCTGTGACTGGCATGACACAAAGATTTCCAAGAACAACACAATGAACACCCAGAGCACTGGAATACTTGAGAGAAGTAGGAAAGCGAGCTCTGTGCCTGCAGGAGCATCATATTGGTTGGAAACACAACTCAGCCCTGAGAAGAAGCACTGTTAAACAGCACCATTATTGACCCTAAGTGGCTTGAGGTCAGAGTCATTGGAATTTTGCAGATAAACATATTATTCTTTTATTGAATTTTTTAGAAAATTTGTTATGGTTTGTATTTGTCGCCTTAAAGCCTCATACAGTCATTGAGGCATAGTTCTACAACTTGATTAATTAATGATGCAAAGCTGGGATTATGGGTCTGACTACTGGTAGGGTTATGGGTGTGAGTACCATACCTGGCCTGGGGTGGATAGCCTGAATGTAGCATAAAAGACAGGGAGACAGACTTGCTCTTTGTTACCATTGCTGCTGTTACTCCTCCCCTTTGCTCTAGCTGTTTTCTACTGCCATGAACTAGTGCTCGCTGCCATGGGCCCCTCTGCCTTGGAGCCAGCTGAGTATGGACTGGAACCTCCAGTAACTGTGAGCTAAACAAACCCTTTCCTTTCTTCATTTTGAGTGTCAGGTATTTGTTTCAGCAATAAGAGAAGAGTAATGGAGATGAAGTCCTTTCACGTCCATTACTGTAAGAGGAACTCAGTAAAAATATGGGCAGCATAAGTCGTGTCCCACTTTGGAAAGTAAAGAATTTAAGTTACACAAAGAGAAGTTCATGACTTTGCCTAAGATTACATGCATGGTCCGGAGCCTCGAATCTTGGTTCTTCCTGTGATGTCAACTCCACAGTCCCTGTGTGGGGCCATGATTTGAATTATAGAGAAATTCACCAAAGGGCTCTTTTTTTTTTTTTTTTTTTTTTTTTTTGTCTTTTTTGAGACAGGGTCTCACTATGCAGTTCAGGCTGGCCTTAAGCTCACTTTGTAGCTCAGGCTGGTCTCGAACTCACAACAATCCTCCTGCCTCAGCCTCCCGAGTGCTGGGATTAAAGGGCTCATTTTTATACAATAGCAAGGACTTCTGATATATTCAAGCTAAGATTTAATTTATAAGCAGATTCATGAGAAAACTACTGTCACATACACTGTAGCAATCACATACCAAAGCCACCTCTCATTCCTCTTCCTGTAGCAGGGGAGACACCCATGTTTCTGTGTTCCCTTCCTCTTTATTCCCAGGGTTTGTCCTTGGTTGCCAATTTAAAAGGAACTGAGAATTCACTTGGGCTGTTTAGCTTCATCCTAGTGCTAAATGAGGCCCAGCACTGACAAGTGTTCAGCCTTAAGCTCTCACTCTCTGTGGTTTGAATTCCAAAGCCACACATCTAGGGAAGCCTTATACCTCTGTCTAAGCAGCCCTAGTGGCCCTCAAGAAACAGATTTAACAAGTCAGTCAGTTCAGCTCTCCTCTCTCCCTACACCAATTCTTCTGTCATCAGTAACAAGGCTGTTAGGACCTCATTTTTGCCAGTGAGAGAAGGCCTCAGCCCTGCCTGCCTGCATCTGATATGATCATCCTTTTTTTGAATTAGTACATGCTTGCAGTTCATAATGATTACATTTATTGTGGGCAGTGTATATGTGTACTGACATGAATGTTCTTGGAAGGTTTTTGACAGTGGTAAAACCCAACTGTGCCGGTGGGCTCGAGGGTCATTTATTGTTTTTGTAACAGCAGTGCTCAGTGTTCTGAATGCGTGGGTTCTCAGCTATAATATAAATGTCCTCCCAAAAAGCTGCTTATCTGTGTGAATCAAGAGATACCAGTGAACCCCTGGAGTGGTGGCCACATTTATGCTCTACAAGTTACTCTTTGCCTCAGTTAGGGTCCCTCACATACCAGCTTGAGCAGCAGATCCCTCAGTTCAAGTGTGAGCTCCTGTGTTAGAGTTAGGAGCCCCACGAGCTTAGCCCTGGGAGTAGGATTACCAGCTTTCCAATCTTTCTGGCTTCTTTGTGCCTCAGGTTTCTAACCTATAAGAACAGGAATGATAAATACTACAGTGGACTCTTAAATTATGATTCATCTTACATGCAAAGAACTTGGGTTACAACTGGAATTTTGGATTTAACTTGTTACCAAAGCCTTGAGTTATGACCGGTTTGTGCTGTAGTAAACAAAGATTCATAATGCCAGAGAGGGTGTGTATGTATATGTCAGCATCAGTGTGAGCCAAGATTCCTGAGGTTCTTAGGAAGGGGCCTCTCCTAAAAAACAGTAGCCACCTTCTATTTCATCCTTACTTCCTGTGAGCCAAAGAAGTCAACTAGACTGAGTACAGTGTAAAGTTGTGGCTTCTGGTAAATTAGGTATATTTTATAACTTTATATTTAATACATTAGGAAAATTGGTATCTCTGGTAAATTACACAACCTTTTTATGATGAAAAGGTTAGTTAAAAGGTGCTTTGCGAATTCTGGGATGCCTTGTGGGTATTTTCATTATTTGTTTTTATTTTTTAAGGCATAAAAAATTTAAAAGGTGATAAAAATAATACAAAATTTCAAAACATGATGATAGGAAATTAGCAATGGTTATTATATTGCATATTGTTATCTTCATAGTAGCTGCTCAGGTTATAAGAGATAGGCATGTAATATTGATCAAACAGTATAAATGCCAACTGGCCCTTTTATATCTTTTCTCCTTTCCCCCATCCCAGTTGTGCTTTCCTTTTGAGCAGTTTTGTTCCCTTTCACATTATCTGTTGTACCTTTAGGATTTTATTTATTCTTACAGTTTCTTATACTAGGGAGACAATAAGATATTTACATATGTGGGTCTGATTTATGTCACTTACAAGTATGGTCTCTAGTTGCATCCACTCACCTATAAAAACCTCAAGTTTATCTTTCTTTGTAGCTGAGTAATACTTCATTTTATTAAAAGACCACATCTTTTCTATCCACTTCTCAGTTGATGAGCATTTGGGTTGTTTCCAAGACTTAGTTGTTACAAATTGTGCTGCTATAAACATGGGTGCACATTTTTGCTGTAGTATGTTTTTACGTCTTCTGGAACAATACCCAGGAGGTGAATAGCGGAGTAGAATCGGCCCTGTAATCTTAGTTTTTTTGAAGAATCCTCATTGATTTCCAAGTTGTTGTACTAGCCTACACTTCCACTACAGTGGAGAAGGGTTCCCTTTCATTGAAAAAAGTATTGATTAAATCTAACTTGAGTTACGACCAGACCCTGCCCATGAATTGTGTTTGTAAATCAAGGGTCCACTGTACTTAATAATATGGTCGTGAGGATTCTATGAGAGAAGAAATGTAGTGCTTAATACAATGAATAACACAGAAGTGTTGAGTGCTAAATTTCATTAGTAATAATCAAGGTTTTCCACTTCTTTCCAGATCTGAAAACACTTCTCCTTTTCCAGTAAGCCTTTTCCAACTACCTTCGTGGCTTACTCTTGTTGTATCTCCTGATCTCAGTACGTGTCTTGAGTAGCCACTATGATCTGTTCGTTATATTCACTGTTTTGTCTTATTCTTTTGTTAGTTCGTGTGAACATCGCTTTTCTTCTTCAGCAGAAACTGAGATATACTGCTTAGGAGGACGAAATCCACGTCTCCTTTCTACCCATCCACTGCCAGTGCCATCTCCACAAAACCTGCGTGTGATTTTTTTTTTTTCTATCACTTCCTGCCCTGGCTGGAAGGGACTGAAGAATTCACTGAAATCCCATCCATCCCAGCTGGCTACAGGGAGGGGCAGCTGGAAGACTGATCACTCTAACAGATGTATTAAAAGCACAGGAACAGAACACTAGTACAATAGTTTTCCTCCCTTAGGCTTAGTTTCCTGTTTCTCTTTTTTTGATACTGAGGATTGACCCTAGGGTCTTCTCACTGAGATACATCACTGCCTTTTTTTTCTTTATTGAGATAGGAACTCACCATATCACTAAATGGCTCAAGCTGGGCTGAACTTGCAAGTCAGCCTCAAGAGAGCTCGGACTGCAGTGTGCACCACAGTAGATTCTTTATTTATTTTCTTTTAGTTTTGAAGCTGTATTGCTGAACTGTGAACGCATCTGAGGAGAAGGGTCCTTTCTTATTCATCTCTGTACCTGCTTCCCTTCCACAGTGCCACAGATCCTTGGGGATCGCAAGAGCAGCGGTTAATGTCCTGGTGTATAACTGCACCACTGCTCCTGAAGGGCCATCTATGGCCCAGCACTGCTCACAGGCATGAAGATGTGCATGTGTGGCTGGTCACTATACCAGAAAAGTAGAAATCAAGAGTTAATTTTTGAGTTTCAATGATTCATACCATTTGGAACTTACAGCAGAATGTTTACACCGAAAATGAAGAATACATAGTGAGAGGCAGTTTTTCTGGGTTCACTGGACTACTCCCAGCTAGAAACCTCATAGGCTGAGATGTGGAATAAAAGAAGGAAGAGAGAGCTGCCAGACATGGGGAGAGGAAACACTGCTTTGTAGGGACAAAGGACAGCTGGAGGGGGATGAGATGCCAGGGTTGGCAGATGTCAGAGTAGGAGCGCCTGTGATTCACTGCCTGGGAGGAAACACACCCCAACTTCCCCTGGACCCAACACAGTGTGGGAGAAAGGGCCATAAGGTACATCCATCCAGGCCAAACTCAGCCTCAAAAGCAGCTTCCATGTTCAGCAGTAGAAACTAAGGCCGAATCTGACCTCAGAGGCTGAGCTGTGTGGAGACACCATTCCTCTGAGTGAATCAGGAGATGAAGAGTGAGGCAGATTCTCAGCCAACACCAGGGCAGACAGATGCTCTCCCATCCTTGTTAATACCATGAAGTTTAAAAGCACCCCCAGGTTTTCCATGGAGCTCTATAAAGGAAGGGATTTCTTCAGAGAAATGTTGATGCCAAAGAAAGGAACTAGGAAGGAAGGCCACCTCTCAGAACAGGATGCTGACTTGACCGAGGTGAGGAACAGTATTTCTGTCGCACTGTCTCGGGCTGTAGTCTAATCACAGGCAGCATGAACTCAGCACAAGTCCAAGGAGAAGCGTGGTGTCCAGCACTTGGGGGACCTGGTCGGTTACAGTCCCTGGATGCCTGAGGTGTAGCGGCCTTGGCTGCTCCCTCCTTTATGGAGGCTTCATAATCGCTGTGAATACTGAAGGAATTGACAGTGCGCCGAACTTAGGGGGTGTCAGGCACATCCTGTGCACTCCAGAAGTGGGTTTTGAGCATTACTAAGATATAACTAAAGTTTCATGTACTTGGTGTACAACATATGCATATGATACATGTGCATGCTTAAATAAGATGAATTTTTAAAAAATCACTTCGTTTTTCTACAAATATTTGAATTTTTATAAAGAAAAGATTGCGGGCTTTTCCCATTTTAAGTATATGTACTATTCTATATATAACACAGTTTGGAACACAAACATGACTTTTAAAGCTACAGTTGTGATCTTAGCCCTGAGAGAATCTCAAATTCCGTGAGAGGGCTTTGATCCTCTGGGATCATTCATCTGGCTCTTTGTATTTAGCCTTTTCTGCATTCTTGCTTGGGAGATTATAGACCTGATCTGTCTGCAGACCATGCGCTTAAGTGAAATAAATCTTACATGCTCAAACATTGAAATAAAATAAAATGAAGTTATACCTCCTTGTCTTGTGTGGGTGGTGTAATTTTGTAATAATGCAAAAGTCATTTTTTGTAAACTGAACCTACATGTTAATAGTATAACTTTTAGGTAGAATGCTTTTAATCAGAGTGTTTGTTCTAAATGTATCTTTAAAAATATAATACACAGGGCTAACATCAAAAATCTTTATTTAAAACAATAAGGTTTAAGACATTGAAATGTTCTTAGTAAAATTTGCAACAAAACCTTTTGAAAAAGAGGCTTTGATTTTGAAATTTACCAGACAAAACAGTGGAATTCAAAAATGGCTGCTGTATTGCATAACGCTGTCTTTAAACCAGTTGTTCAGATTAGCATTTATAAGTATGCAAAATTGGTTTAAAATGAAGAAAGAAACATTAAAGGAAATTTAAAAGGACAAGAAAATATATCATTTCTAATGTTTTTTTCTATTTTGAATTCTTTATAGATAATGAATAAAGAAAGAAATTTCAGGTTTTAAAAAAGAGATTAAAATAGTTTCTTGTCTTGCCTACTGTTGTGAAGATTAAATGTTTAAGAAAATTAAGTCTTTGGGGGCTGGGGAGATGGCTCAGGGGAATAAGTGCTTCCCTGGCAAGCACAAGGGCCTGAGTTCAATCCCTGGTTCTACAAAAAAAAAAAAAAAAAAAAGAAAGAAAAAAAAAAAAAAGAAAAGAAAATTAAGTCTTAGAAAGTCCATATTTACTTACAGATCTTTTTAAAGTTTTGCTTTACAATTATGGTTACAGAAAAATCTCTATGGTTACTGTAAAAAACTCTAAATTGTTTTGTTAAATTGCTTCCTTGTGTATTGTTTATGTTCTTGGTAGATAAAAAGCATATTGCACAGAAAGGTATGTTCTCACTTAAAACAATACACATATCCTTGTGCACTGTATCCAAAAATGTTCACAGTTTTATAAGTGTACCTAAAAATTATAAATGTGTTGCTCAAATGTAATTTCTGGTATTGGCACAAGCCGTTGTGATGCTTTCTAATTCATATTTGTTTATAAGAGCAGGCGACTCTTAAATATTTACTTGACAAAGTTTCCTAGTAAAATAAACTTGTTTCATAGAAATGTTGACTTTAATTAACATGGTCACTGTTTCTTAGTTCAGGGGCTGGGGAGATGGCTCAATGGAGTAAGCGCTTCCCTGGCAAGTGCAAGGGCCTGAGTTCAATCCCTCATTCTGAAAAAAAAAAAAAAAAAAAAAAAAGAACATGTTTCTTAGTTCAAGCCTGCTGTACAGTTGGATGTGCTTTGCTCTTATTGGCTTGTTTTATGTTTGTAAGCTTGGTAGCTATTTGTCGAAGTTCTGATTTAGAGCTCTGACTACAAAGTAGACAAGGTTAGACTTGACAATGGATTGTAGATGAAGTCAGCCTAAGAAACACTCTTCCTCCATCTCTGACACTGTTTGAATTTTGGCAGAAAGGGTTTTGATGACATCGTGCCATCATCCGTCACATTCCCTCCTGCATGGGACATGTTCTGACTGCTCATCACTAGGCGGTCACCTTGGCACTATAATGGATGGTTAATTGGCGATGCCTTCAGAAAAGAAAAAGTGCATTCTGCAATAAAGGAGAAAATTGGAAGTGGCAAGAGTCACTCACTTGTGTGTCAACCCTACCAAAATAAGCAGAGCTGGAGAGGTCATAAAGAGTGTTCTTATATATGATTATCCTCAGGGGAGAAAATCCTTCTAGAGGTGTAATGGTCAGCTATGCCCTGACTTTGATTTTCTTTAGTATTCAATCTCACAGTTTTC
Organism: Ctenomys sociabilis; assembly: GCA_004027165.1. Classification (NCBI taxonomy): domain Eukaryota; kingdom Metazoa; phylum Chordata; class Mammalia; order Rodentia; family Ctenomyidae; genus Ctenomys; species Ctenomys sociabilis. The sequence continues at coordinate 21,251 of PVKA01032650.1, forward strand.
TGTAATTTTGGGGGGAAGAGGGGACTTAAGCTTCTGGCCTCCCTTTGCTGATGCTCCAGCCACCTTTGATGGACTCTGTCTGAAATGCAACATAAGACACACAGCTAGAGGAGGTGGCACCTCGAGGTCCTCTAGATTGAAGGCTGGACCAAAGTAATGAGAGGATCTGAAACATAGAATTTTAAATTTAGACCTTTTCTTGGTAGAGATAAGCAATTCCTTTAAACTTCCTCATGCTGAGCACATAATCAATAACTCCTTCTTTCCTCAGCCCAGGTAAAGTTATAGAATGTGCAGGTGCTAGCCCCAAAAGGTAGGAGCCCAGTGTCCTTTCCACAAGAAAGTGGTCTGTGAGCTGAAGCTGGCTAGCTGTGATGAAACAAACATGGAGATCTGCACTGACCTCTGTGTGCCTGCTCTGCTCTGCTCCTTCCTATAAAAGACCCTTGCTCACTGGTACACAGTGAGATGGAGATCTGAGGCAGGTGGGCTTCTCTGTCTCCTTGGAGATAGCTTTGAATAAATTCTCCTTTTTCCTTTTCACCAAAAATAGGGCCTTTGATTTAGTTACTGGTAAGAAAAAAAAAAAAACTGAATCAGAACCTAAGCATCTAGACTTACATGGCTACTGACACTATTTCTAACTTTCTGAGGAACCTGTATACTCTTTTTCATAATGACTGTGCTTGTATCCTCACCAACAGTTTGCAAAAGTTTCCTTTTGACTAAGTCCTCAGGACTCAAGAAATGTCACTGAGTGTCAAGGGGAAGTCACAAGGATGTGCTCAGCCAAAAGAACCGTGATCAATTTCACACTCTAAACTCCAGCTCTATTTACTTTTAATTTAAGCACGTTCTTATAGGCTTGACTGCCTTGAATACAGGTCAGAACCAGGTTAGAGGACATATACTAAGAAGAGATGAAGAAGGCATTAGTATCGCAAGAACAAGAAGGCTGTGAAGCCTGAATTTGACAGCACAAGAGACAGAAAGCTGAGAAAAAGCCAATGCAATGACAAAAGTACATATTTTCAGTGCCTTTGGGATTAGGTATCACAGTTCCAGAAACTTATGACATGGCTGCCTCATTGTACTGTATAGAGGGTAACAGTGGATGCTCCTTTAAATGCCTCTGATACAGCAGGAAAATAATTTACAAGCACTTTGAGGAGGCAGGAAAGATGGAATGCATTTTGAATGATAGCCATTGAGAATATGTAAAACCACAGAAGAGCTCCATAGAAATTATAAATACTTAGGGATTCTGTACAGCCGATAGTTTCATTGATTTAACTAATTAAGTGCATGGCTGTTTTAGTTTTCCGAGAATAATTACACATCATTTTTTACTATCATTTGGTTATCGACAATCCTAAGTTTTGTCATTTTACAACCTAATTCGTATTGAACTCCCCCTGCTTTTTCAGGCATATATTGTGACTATTTAGACTCCCCTGCTTCCTAAGCAAGCAAAAATTCTCTAATAAATTATCAACACCAGCAGAACTTCCAAGTTATTGGAATTCACCTCCTAAGATGGGGCTGGCAAGTTCTGCAGTAAATGCTGAGAAGGCTTTCACACCGAAAGCATACACTCCCCAGGATGTCTACCTGCACAGTGGCAGTCCTGCTTTCTTGAGAACAGGCTTCACTGGGACTGTAGATCCTCCACAAGCACATGTTCCTGCCCCAGTGTGTGCAAACACATTCATGGGGGCAAGAGAACTGCTGGGGCTATGGTATCAACACCTTTGGAGGAGGACAGCTCATCTTTTAATCTCTCTGGAGTGATGGAAAGATGTGAAAGCTTCTGTCCAGAGCGATAGCCTTCCAACCCAAAGCTGGGCTGCAGATAGAACATCCACTAGACTGTAGTAGCCACACAAGGAATGAAGCTTAGAGTGACTGATGAGCGTTGTATAAGAAAGAAGTAAGACTGAGAGGTGAGAGACACAGACAGATAGACAGATAGGAGAAAGAGGAAGTGGTGAATTTGAGGGCCAAGAACAAAAGGAGAATATGCCTTAGTTTCCCACTGGTGCTGCATGGAGGCCATGTGTCTTTTTCCTTTAATCTATGCTAAAATTTATGAGGAGGAAAACACTGTCATGCTGAGCAGACCACACTTAACTCATCTTTGATAACAGAGGACAAAATGTAATAGTGTCCTGAAAGAAATCTGTCCTCCACATTGCCACAAGAACTAAAATAGCTGTTAATTATGAACAAGTTTAGGCTGCCCGGATGCGGAGCGAGAGGTTGAGAGAGTCAGAGACGTTATCCGCTTCCATCCGTCGCGCAGACCCTGCCGGAGCCACTGCCACTATGGATGATCGGGAGGATCTGGTGTACCAGGCGAAGCTGGCCGAGCAGGCTGAGCAATACGACGAAATGGTTGAATCAATGAAGAAAGTAGCAGGAATGGATGTGGAGCTGACAGTTGAAGAAAGAAACCTCCTATCTGTTGCATATAAAAATGTGATTGGAGCTAGAAGAGCCTCCTAGAGAATAATTAGCAGCATTGAACAGAAAGAAGAAAACAAGGGAGGAGAAGACAAACTAAAAATGATTTGAGAATATCGGCAAATGGTTGAGACTGAGCTAAAGTTAATCTGTTGTGACATTCTGGATGTACTGGACAAACACCTCATTTCAGCAGCTAACACTGGTGAGTCCAAGGTTTTCTATCATAAAATGAAGGGGGACTACCACAGGTATCTGGCTGAATTTGCCACAGGAAATGATAGGAAGGAGGCTGCAGAGAACAGCCTAGTGGCTTATAAAGCTGCTAGTGATATTGCAATGACAGAACTTCCACCAACGCATCCTATTCGTTTAGGTCTTGCTCTCAACTTTTTTGTATTCTACTATGAAATTCTTAATTCCCCTAACCGTGCCTGCAGGTTGGCAAAAGCAGCTTTTGATGATGCAATTGCAGAACTGGATACACTGAGTGAAGAAAGCTATAAGGACTCTACACTTATCATGCAATTGTTACGTGATAATCTGACACTATGGACTTCAGACATGCAGGGTGATAGTGAAGAGCAGAATAAAGAAGCGCTGCAGGATGTGGAAGATGAAAATCAGTGAGACATAAAAGCCAACAAGAGAAACCATCTCTGACCCCCCACTTCTCCCCATCCCACCCCTTGGAGATTCCCCATTGTCACTGAGAACCACCAAATCTGACTTTTACATTTGGTCTCAGAATTTAGGTTCCTGCCCTTTTGGGTTTTTTTGTTTTGTTTTATTTTGTTTTTTTGTTTTTTTTTTAAACAGTTTTCAAAAGTTCTTAAAGGCAAGAGTGAATTTCTGTGGATTTTACTGGTCCCAGCTTTTAGGTTCTTTAAGACACTAACAGGACTGCATAGAAGCTTTTTCAGCACTACTGTATTGTCTGCGTGCCAGAGGTGGCAAGATCACCATTAGAAATGGAAATTACATTTGAAAGCCATTAGACTTCTAGGTGATGCATCTAAGAGAGAGTGATCCACTGTAGAGACATGTGGTATCGTTTTTTCCCTTTTCTAATTGTTTAAATTACATTTTATACCAATGTTTAAACTTAATTAGGTGTTAGCTTGAGGTGGTTAAAGGTTGTTTTGGGGGGAGTTTGTTCCAATGGTTTTGCTGTAAAAAGTGTTCAAACTCTGCTGAAGTGTTGCTGAAAAGCATGGTGCTGGTAACAGTTCAACAATCCGTGGCTGCTCATTCTTGCCTACTTTACTCTCCCTCTGAAGCAGGTTAGCATTGAAGGTGGTATGGAAAAGCCTGCATGCGTGTTCAGGTCTTTGTTTCTTCTTCCCTTTCCCTTTGCCCCTTCCCCCCTTCGCTC
>PVKA01032651.1:0-25091 GCA_004027165.1 Ctenomys sociabilis
AAAAACCAAAGGGAGTTTTAACAAGTCTTCCAGGAACTCAGCCATCTGCTGATACAAGTGAATCACAGTGCTCAGCATGCCCCGCCCCCCAGGACCTTAGAGGCACACTTGATAGGAAGGGTGGATCTGCCCTTGGTAAGCTGCCCTTGCAGCTTACCCTGCAAAGGGTAAGCTTTTGCTCATCCGACTTCTGTGGTGGAGGGTGGGCTGGGGTGGGAAGTCCCTGAGGTGTGGTCAGGCGTAACCTTGGGTCTTTCCTTGGCCTGCCAGCTGGGTTTGCTCCTCCTGGTGATGGTGTAACAGAAAAACCAGTATTATAGCAAATAGAAAACTTTGCACTGAGGATTAGAAGGCAACTTCTATTGTGCTAATGTGCTGAGAAACCAGAGGCTCTGACAGCAGCCTAGAGTCAGGCTTTAGTTCAGTTTAAATACGATTTGTGAGTGGGAAGTACACAACTGATAGGTTATTAGATGATTAGTTACATGGACCAGAAGAATTATTTCATATATTGTCAGGCAGGTTTGTACAAGAACACTCTGGGAGGGAGGGGGTCTGAGAGGAGTAGGTAGAGTTGCAAGTTGCAAGCATCTGTGGGCCTGGGAGATAGTTCAGTAGCATAAGCACCTGCCTGGCAAGCACGCAGTCCTGAGTTCTATCCCCAGGATCAAACAACAAAAAAAGTGTCCTTGACTGGGCCAGGCCTCCCCAAACATGGCCTTGAAGTAAGTTGGAATCACTGCATATCTTTAAAACACAAACCAGACACAGTTGGTCCAACCCTGCACATTGTTAGGGGGGAACATCTGGGCCTAGACAGTCAAGGCTGCTGCGTAACAGCACAAGCATGGTCACAGGCTATGAAAGGATTTCCAACTTTTATTATAATGTGCCTCCCAGTCTGCTATTCTATAAGATTGCCTCACAATGGGCTAGGCATAGCTAGAGACCTGGCAAAGGCCAGGGGATAAACTGCTGTAGATGGGAAGAGCTTGCAGAAGACGGGGCAGGAAGAGAAAGGTTGGAAAGGGTAGGGTGTGAGCACGAAGACTTGGAGCTATAGCTCGTGAGGCAGACTCCAGGGAGCCTGAGCCTTATCAAAAGGGTCCAGCTGGAAAAGGGGGCACACGCCTGTAACTGCAGGGCTCAGGAGGCTGAGGAAGAAGATCTTTACAAGTTTGAGGCCAGCCTGGGCTATATAGAGAGACCCTGTCTCAAAAAACAACAAAAAGTGGGGGATCTTCAGTGGGGTCCTAGCTTGTGCTATGCAGGAAGACTGCCCCGGCCTCCTCCTGTATGAGCCACCCTATTGGGGACTTGGCCTAGCACCAGTCTCCCAAAACAAGTGCACAACACTGGCTTAAATAAGGAAACAAGACAAGAGCTTCTCCACACAGCTCATATTTATTTGGTTTTCAAACAAAGTAAAAGGTTACTGAGGCAAGGTGGAAACTAAGGGTTAGGATTAAGTTTAGGGACCTTATGATGTCAGTTCAAAGATTTCTTCAAGCAGTAAAATTTGCCACTTGAGGGGACCAGCAAGATAGCTCAGGCATCTAAAGTATCTATCTGCTCAGGCCAGCTTAGTTCCAATATACTTAGTTCCAGTATATGTGCTGCTGAAGCGAGCACTCAGGCAAGCTTAGGGAAACAGCAGGGACTGCAGTTTGATTCCTGGGCACCACGTGTAGTGCCAGCTCCACCCCCAGGGTGGGCTGAGCCAGACACACACACACACAAAAGTTTGATTTCTAAGGATGGCAGCTTTATTGCCCCGGTATAGGGAGTGTCAGCAGCCCCATATTGGGCTGCCTTGCAAAGTATCTTGACTTCAGGGATTTTTTTTTTTTTTTTTGGCTAAACTGGGGATTGAATTCAGGCCCTTGTGCTTGCCAGGGAAGTACTTATCCCCCTGAGCCATCTTCCCAGCCCCTCATCATGACTTTACAGCACTGTAAATATGAGCTTTTCTAACACAGCCAGAGGTCCCTTCATGAGCAGTAATTTAACCCTTGTGTAGTCTGGACTCTGATACTACTTTTTTGAGGGGGCTGGGTACTGGGAATCAAACATAGGACCCTGTGCTTACGAGGCAGCCAACAAGCTATATCCCAGCCCCTCCTCTATCTTTGAGACATAGTCTTGTTATTCAGATCAGGCTGACCTTTAACTTACTGTGTAGCCAGGACTACATTGAACTTGCAGTTTTCATACTTTTGTCTCATGAGTATTAAGCTTACAGATGAGCACCACCACACCTGGCTAAAAACCACCATCTTGGAGCCTCATTCTGGACTCCTCTGTGTCTCTCCCCAGAGCCTACAGCACAAGAGATCTAACGCAAGTCACTAGAAACTCAACTCACACAGACATTATAGCCTGTGACTGCATGGTGCCTTTCAGTGGGTTTCACTCCAGTTGTAACGCACTGACTTCAGCACAAGTGACCACTGCCCTGGATTTGACAGCAACTGGTCTTCACTGGACCCAGAGGGACATCTTGTAGACCTTATGAGGGACCCATGAAAGCCTGTTTACAGAGGGTTAAGCAACATGGTTCTGTCACTAGATAGGTCTAAGGAGTCCTCCATAAAAGAAGATGGGGATCTCTTAGCCCAGCTCAGAATCAAGCACGTTCTTGATTCACATTATGGAAAAAAGAACTTCAGGCCACATCAATGTGAGGCACAGGCAGGTTTCTTATGCAGAGTTGGGCAGTGCAGGAGACTAGGAAAGTCCAGCCATAGTAGCCAGCGAGGCCCACTCTGATGCAGAGGTTCATCTTGGTCACTCACAAAAGCAGGGGTCCAGCTCCTTGGGATTAGCTGGGGTGGGCCATGACTGGGGGTCATTGTCTCTGCCCTGCTTTGTGTGGCTCTGGAAGACTCCTGCAGCTTACAGGCTACTCTACCTGGTATAATCTTAGCCCTGTGAGGCTTTGCTGGAACCCAGTGTGACCCTAGGTTTGGGGCAGTGGAGCATAGGGCACAGCTAAATGTCCCTGTGAATCTCTTAGTTTCCTTACTTTTTTTTTTTTTTTTTTTTTTTTTTTGGTACTGGGGATTAAACTCAGGGCTTTGTAGACCCTTATGCTGCTGAGCTATCTCCCTGGCCCATTGTGTTTACTTATTGAAGTGAGATGAGACAGGCCAGGTAAATTTAGAGCCAATAAACCTTGTCAGAGTTTCACAATAATAAAGGATACAAAATGAAGGTCAGGATTTGGTCTACTTCTGGTAACCTATGGCAACTTACCTGTAACCCCAAGTGAAGAGTCATGGATTTTAGGAAAAAAGCACTTTGAAGTCTCTGTTGATCCTTTTTTTTTTTTTTGCAATCTTCCTTCTGCCCCTGCCTTCTGAGTGTTGGGATTACAAGCATGCACCATTATGCCTGGTCCCTGCTTATCTTAGAACAAAAGATAAGGCATGATTTAAACAGATAGTGGGTTAAGCACCCAGGAGTTTGTACCCCATCCCTACAGTGATCTCTATCACCTTTTTATGGGTGGTTTTCCTTCCCTTAAACCAAGATACAGTGGCACTTGCTCCAGTATGTTCTCCACACTCCAACCGGAAGCATATACAGTTGCTACTGTGCCAGGGTTGTGGCCAGCATTCCTAGAGTAGCACTGACCTCCCCAGTCATTCTCTGCCAGCCCTCTCTGCATGGTGGCTTAGCAGCATCCAGCCTGCCAAAGCCAATACTCAGTTGTTCTGCAGCTTTAGTCCTTGTCTCATGGCTGGGACAAAATACCTGCAGCTTAAAGGAGGAGAGGTTTATTGACTCGTGGTTTCAATCTACAGTCACCTGATTCCAAAGCAGAAATAAGATGGCAGAGAGGCCCGGTGGAAGAAGAGGTGCTAAAAACCAGGAAGCAGAAAGGGGAGGAGGGGCTGTCAAGGACAGGAACTCATCCTCACAGGCCCTGCCTCCAACCTTACTAACTGAACATTCTGCAACCATCAGGACATTAAAATCAGCCTAAGAGGTGCCTGTAGTCAGGAGTATAAATTTTGTGTGGAATGTCAATAGCCATATATTTGTTGGTCTCAATTTTTCACAAAAAGCTGGGTATGGTGGTACAGCACTCAGGAGGCTGAGGCAGGAGGGTTGCTACTAGTTCAAGATCAGCCTGAGATCAGAGTGAGATCCTGTCTCAAAAAATTTTTCTTTTCCCCCACAGACATTTATCAATGACATTACCAGTCTCACTTTCAGCTTTCAGGCTATCCAAGACCTAAGCAAAGACCTGGAGTCCTTTTTTTTTTTTTAGTCCTTCTTTTGATCTTTTTTTTTTTCATATATTTATTTGCCATTTCTACTTTTTTTTTCAATATAAAAAGACACAAATTTATTTAAGAACAAGGTAGTGCAGCTTAGAGCTCCAAGAAGTTTGACCAATGATGTAAACGATTGCCCTGGAATTATGAAGGAAGTGAAAGGTCATTGGAAATCCTGAAAGTGTAACCAGTAATAGTAGCAGCAATGAGCTGGGACTATAGCTGGGATATAACTCAGCAGCATAAGTCCCTGCCTGGCAAGTGCAAGGTCCTGAGTTCAATATCTCGTACCACAAAAAAAAAAAAAAAAAAAAAAAAAAAAAAAAAAAAAGAAAGAAAGAAAGAAAAGTGAATAGTACTATTGGTCACTGAGTGAGATTACAGTCAGCCCAAGGGACAAGGAGAGCAGAATCAAGTTCTGTAGGTGATGGAGCCAAAGATTTAGAAGTAAAAGTGTGAAAGGGTTAGTTTCTATATTTCCTTCTCTTATGTGGGACAGTTGATCTTGAGCCTGTGGGAGCAAGCCAGCAAGCTCTAGATGTCTCTAAATCCTCATTTCTTTGCCTCCAATTCTTTTGTATTCAAAGACAGGGGGCAAAAGACACGTCTTTGTGGGAGTGTTTGGAGTCCTTTTCTTCCTTTTTTTTTTTTGGCGGAACCAGGGCCTTGGCCAGGGAAGCACTTATTCCACTGAGCCATCTCCCTGGCCCCTGGAGCCCTTTTCTATTTCAGAAGCCTCAAACATTTTAGTGATTCCTTTTCTTTTTCTAGCTAGACAGTGCAGGGTGGCCTCAAACTTGCTATCCTCCTGCCTAAGCCTCCAAAAAGTTAAAATTCTAGGCATGTCCCCACACCTAGCTTCAGTGGTTCTTTTAGCCACTGCTCTGTGCTTCTAGATGGGATTGCTAGCGGGGTGCACTTGCCTGAACCTACATGTTCAGTGATAACAGTGTAGACAGGTCTTTTCTTTTTTCATTCTGGTTTTGATGCAGAGGTGATTTTCACTATGCTGGTGTTCTGGCAGCAAACCTATATCAGGCAAAGCTTCATACCCTATGATGAATATGTTCATTATGTATTGCAAATGTGTACCTCAAAAAAGAAAAGGCTGGGCTGGAGAGACAGTTCGGTGGTCTAAATGCCTGCCTGGCAAGCCCAAAGACCCAAAGTCTTTTTTTTTTTTTTTTTTTTTTTTTTTTTTTGCAGGGTCTCACTATGCAGCCCAGACTTGTAGTGGCCCTCCTGATTTCTGCTTCCCTAGTGCTGGGATTACAGGTGCACACCACCACATCTGGACTCCATTGCCAGCTCAGCCCACCCGAAGGCAGGGCCAGCGCAGCATGTGGAGCCAGGGATCAAACCCTGGCCCCTGTGGTTACCTAACCTTTATTTATTTTTTTTTTCAGGACAGGGTGTACAGGGTCTCACTGCATAGATAAGACTTGTAGCAATCCTCCATTTACAGCCTTCCAAGTGCTGGGATTGATTATAAACACATGTACCACCACATCCAGTCTTAATTCCCATCTCAGCATACCCCCAGGGTGGGACCAGCAAAGCAGACATGGGGATTGAACTCCTAGCCCCTCAGTCTGCCTAAGCAGGTGCTTTAATCTGCTGAACTATTTGGCCAGCCACAAAGACCCAAGTTCAATCCATGGTACTGCATGTGACACTGGTCACAGAACCCAGGTGCACCATGAAGTCCTGAAACTGGGCATGGTGGCACACCCCTGTAATGAAGAAAAAAAAACTTTGCTAGGGCCATCGAGATAGCTCAGCAGACTAAGTGCCTGCTTAGGCAAGTGCAGGGACCTGGGTTCAATCACCAGCACCACATGATGCGCTGGTCCCACCCAGGGCGCACTGGGTCAGCCACCAAGACTGAGTGTAATGGCACATACACCTGTAATCTCAGTGCTGGGGAAGCTGAAAACGGGAGGATCATTGAGTCTGAGATGTACCAAATTCATTAAAAAAAATAAAAGAGCCGGGCGTGGTGGCGCATGCCTGTAATCCCAGCACTCGGGAGGCTGAGGCAGGAGGATTGTGGTGAGTTCGAGACCAGCCTGAGCTACAAAGTGAGCGTAAGGCCAGCCTGAACTGCATAGTGAGACCCTGTCTCAAAAAGACAAAAAAATAAATAAATAAAAAATAAATAAATGAAAGAACAAGCTTTCCTGCCACAGGTTTTAATGTCACTGACTTTGATTTTTTGAGGGCTCTTTTGCTGAACTCAGATAGAAATCCAGAATGGGCAAATGCAGCTCTGCTCGATGCTGCAGTCAACATCAGTCAATGCTGGGTGGCAACAATCAATACTGCCCGCCGCTGGTCTCTGCCACTGCCAGCCACCATTGCTTGGTGCCAGCTTGTGCTGGATGCCAACAGTTAATTCTGCTGGTTGCTGCTCTTTTTTGGCTGCTGGTCTCTAAAATTCCTCTACTTCTTATTTCTCTTTCTTTTAAAGCAACCATTCTGTCACACTACTCTGGATATGTCTACAGGATCTTCAGAATGGCAGGTCAAAACAGAAGAATCTTAAAGAGGGCTACCTGTATTCATCACAGTTTACTGGGATTGGGGAGATTAGGTATGTTTTATTTATTTTTATTTTTTGGCAAAACCAGGAATTGAACTCAGGCCCTTGCGTTTGCCAGGGAAGTGCTTATTCTGTTGAGCCATCTCCCTGGCTCCTTGGTATGTTTTAGATTTATTTTATTTTTCAAGGGGCCAGGGAGATGGCTCAGCAGAATAAGCCTTTCCCTGGCAAGCGCAAGGGCCTGATTCAATCAATGGTTCCGCAAAAAAAAAAAAAAAAAAAAAAAAAGATTAGATTTATTTTATTTTTCACTTTTTGATACAAGGTCTTGCTGTGTAGTCCAAGGTGGTATTGAACTCACTACAAAACCATGACTGGCCTTGAACTCAGTAGTCCTCCTGCCTCAGCCTCCCCAGGGCTGTGACTACAGACTTGTGCCACAAGGTTGGGTATGTTACTAGTGGACCTACATCTCTTTCTCCCTAATCTTGGCCAGGTCAGGGTGTCCCCCCATACAAGAAATGGTTGTCAGCCTTTGGAGTGGCAGGGTGGGGAAAGGGTACTGTTGCTGACAGCCAAACCCACACCTCCTGTCAGCCTGTCTGGAAGGGCAGTGGCTGCTTCTAATAACTGAAGAGGACCCTGAAACAAGTTGTCCCAGCCCATTGTGGTCGAGGGGGAGAGGAGGTTGAGGTAAGTGGGAGGGCAGGGCATAGAAGTTTATGACAAACTGTACTTCTTTCCTGCTGGCTTGGAAAGGGAGACTCAGGAGCTTCTCTTTCCCAGTATTATAAACATCCCATTCTACTGAGGAGAAACTAAGGTTCAAGTAGGTAAAAGGAAATTCAGATAGCTAGTAAGAGTTTACTTTCTTTTTTTTTTTTTTTTTTTTTTTTTTGGCAGAACCAGGTATTGAACTCAGGCTCTTGTGTTTACCAGGGAAACATTTATCCCACTGAGCCATCTCCCCAGCCCCAAAAGTTTACTTTGGAGTCCTGATACTATCTTGCTCCTCTGGCATCCTTTTTGATTCCTCCATGCTTCCAGAAAACATGAACTACAGAACCCTGAGGAGGGAGGGGGGATATAATTCAGCTGTCTGGGACATATTGGACCATAAAAGTTGGGCAGGGTGACACGTGCTTGTAATCCCAGCTACTCAGGAGGCTGAATAGGATTGTTTGACCCCAGGAGTTTGAGGTCAACCTAGGTACATCAAAAGATAACCAGTTAAAAAATAATAAAAATTAAAATTAAATTAAAAATGGAAAGAATGGATGGATGGAAGAAGCATAGCAGGAGATAAGTCGTTTGGAGTGTGAGGAGGGTTTATGTTGGGACAGGGTGGGTTTCAAGGCCCTCAAAGTGTGGCCAGAAACTCCCCACCAACCCTTACTCTCAAATTACCTAGGTTTACGTTTTACCAACAACAGGGAACTTTTCAGACGCTCCCTTGGCCATGCGCGGTACACTAACTGTTCTTTTGCGAGCAGCTCCCTGGGCCAACGGAGCAGGGCGCAGGCCCGGGCGGGGCAGTGGCAGGAGAAGGCCGAACCTGAGGAGTGGGGGCGGCGCTCGGGGTTCAGTGCAGCTCCCCTAGGCCATTATGTCTCGGCGAACAAAAGATGACTTCCTGCGACACTATACAGTGTCCGACCCCAGGACCCACCCCAAGGGCTACACGGAGTACAAAGTCACCGCTCAGGTGAGGTGGAGAGTTCAGAAGGGACCTTACCCATTTAAGTGAACGGTCTGATGTTTTACCTTAAGGCCTCCGAAAGCTCACTTTTTAGACGACAAAAATGCATTTCCCCTTTAAGGGGAACCTGAGGTAGAAGAGTTCCTCCTCTGCGCCATCAGGGGTGGGGCCACGATACTGCTTTTCCCTTTTTAATCACGCTAGTCCCGCAGGTGCAGCTGCCCTGTCAGTGAATATCCGTCTGTGCCCGCCCGGCCTGTGAATTTCTCTGTGCTAACATGAAAACTGGCTTAACTCAGATATTACTTATACGGTGTCGTGGTATATGTTTAGGTTTTTGGCTTAATATTTAAGTAAAAGGACTTTTAGAAGTTTAATTATTTTTAATTTAAAAAGTACAAGGAAAAAAAATAATACAAGGCTGGGAATATAGTTCAGCAGTATAAGCACCTGACTAGCAAGTGCAGGATCCCGAGTTCGATCATCCCCGGCACCAGAAAAAAAAAAAAAAAAAAAAAAATCTATAGTTTGGAACTTTCTGTGTGTGTGCTCATGACTATCTTGACTCCGCTAGGATTACAGGCCTGCGCCACCACACCTTTTTGAGTGTCTCACTCTGTAGTTCAGGCTGGCCTTGAACTCACTTTGTAGCCTAGGCTGGCCACAAACACAGTGATCTTCCTATCTCAACCTTTCATGAGCATGCCCCATCAGGCCTAGAGTGCAGAAGACTTTCTACTGATTTTTTTTTTTTTTGGGGGGGGGTCAGGGTGTCACTGTCTCTCAGGGTGACCTTGAACTCCCAGATGATCCTTTTGCCTCAGCCACAGTGCTAGGATTACAAGTTGTACCAGCATGCCTGACTCAGTGTTTTTTGTTTTGTTTTGTTTGTTTTTTTAGTACAGGGTCTATAGGGTCTCACTGCACAGATCGGACTCGTAGTGATTCTCCTGATTTCAGTCTCCCAAGCGCTGGGATTACAGGTGCACGGGCCACCATGTGCCGCTGCCTCGGGGACAGGGCCAGCATTCAGGTTTTTAAATACAGTTTTTAAGCCAGGCTGGTGACTGACACCTGTAATCCTAGCATTCAGGAGTCTGAGAAGGCAAGAGGCTCACTGGGAGTTCCATGCCAACCTAGGCTACGCTGTGAGTTCAAGGCCACTCTGAACTGCTTATTGTGACCTTGTCTACAAACAAAACAAAACAGGTGGGCATGGTGGCCTCTGGTGGCACACCTTGTAGTCCCAGCACTCAGAAAGCTGAGACAGAAGGATTATAAATTCAGGGGGAGTCTAGGCTACAAAGTGAGCTCAAGGCTGGCCTGAACTGCATAACAGTAATCATCTCAGAAATCTATCTCCTTGCTAGATGTTTGATCTTATTGCAAATTTTTTGGTCCTAGAACTTGAATATGGGGTTAGCCAGATAGCTCAGCAGATTAAAGTACCTGCTTAGGCAGACACAGGGACTGGGGCTGGGTCCCTGGCATGGCATGCTAGCCCTGACCCCTGTAGACCTTGTACTAAATACATTAAAAAAAATAATAATATTAATATATATATATATATATATATATATATATATATATATATATATATCTTGCAGATGGACCTTCATTCCATCATGTGATTTTCATGTTGGGTTGCATTCTACAGCTCTTCTGTAGAAAACTGAATCCAACCCAAACCTTTATGAAAGCCAGTCTTTTTGTTAAAAGGAACAGTGCACTTTTCACATATGGCCAAACTGATCAAAGTGTTCTCTCAGCTCATTTGATGCCACAGTCCAGGGAATTTTCCTGACAAAAACAACTGGCTGGTAAACACTGTACACAGTGCCATAGCACCCCTCACTACAGAAGCTGCCTTCTTTAACTTGAAAGGCCTGGGTGATATATTTCTTTTCTTTTTTTTTTTTTTGGCGGAACCAGGAATTGAACTCAGACCCTTGCGCTTGCCAGGGAAGCACTTATTCCGCTGAGCCATCTCCCCAGCCCTATATTTCTTTTTAATTACAATTTTTTTTTTTTTTTTTTTGAGGTTCTGGGGATTGAAACCAGGACCTTCACACTGAGCTATAGCCCATTCCCTCCCCTTTTTACATAGGGCCTTGTTAAGTCACTAGGTTGCCCAAGCTGAGCTAGAACTTGCAGTTCTCCTGCCTCCTCAGCCTTGGGGCTGGCACAGTACTCTGGGGATCGAACCCCGGCTGCTGTGCTCTGCCAAAGCAAACACTTTAATCTGCTGAGCTATCTGGCCAGCCCTTGTACCCTGGATATTTTAAGCATGCCTCTTGTCAAAAGCCCGAGCCAAGGGCCGAGAAGATAGCTCAGTAGAATAAGCACCTGCCTGGCAAGTGCAAGGTCCTGAGTTCAATCCCTGGTACCGAAAAAAAAGGCCAAGGCCAGATACCCTAGCGGTCTTCCTTCCTTGGGTATGATCTTGTCTGGGCCACAAACCCCACTCTCAGCCTCCATGTTGTTTTAGGTAGCTGTGTTCGTTTCTGCCTCACTGGGATCTAGGAGAAGAAATACTGTTATGCAAACTTCCAAGTCCTCCAAACTGTGGAGCATGATTTTAAAATTATTATTATTTAAAAAGTTACTCTTCTAGGCTGACCTGCACCAGTGGTGGCTCCTGTATCCAGACATGTTGAATGCAAGGCTTCCTCTAGAGGGGAAGGACTAGCTCCTGGCCCACAGACTTATTTCCTTGGAGACCTGGGGTCCTTTGGTCATAAGAGTTGCAAACTATTGGCCTTTTGAAGGGGTAAAAGTTGAGGATACAGCAGGCTGGACAGGACTTTATAGATCCTCACATGTAACAGATTGAGAAACTGAGGTGCCTGGTAGAAAAATTGCTTAAGGTTACACTCAAAATGTTAAAAGCAAAGACACCTTGAAGCCAAAGTGCACTACCTCTTTGAATAGCGGGGTCTGGGGCTCCCCTATAGCTTCATCAATTGTCACAGAGTGATGGGAAGTTGGATGTCAGCCTCAGGTCTCACCTGGATCTTGCTTTTTCTTTTTCAGTTCATCTCAAAGAAGAATCCTGAGGATATCAAAGAGGTGAGACTGCTGGGAGGGAGGGAGATCGTCTCAATTTCAGATCTGGAAACAGGAATGGAGCAGTTGGTACCTGGGAGAACCCCCCACCCTGCTGGTGCCCTCTTCTCACAGACCTGGCACAGCTGGACACGGCAAGGTTCTTCCCACCCTCCGGCCTCACATCCCCATAGGTAGTGGTCTGGAAGCGATACAGTGACTTCCGCAAGCTGCATGGGGACCTAGCCTATACCCACCGCAACCTTTTTCGACGTCTTGAGGAGTTCCCAGCCTTCCCCCGTGCCCAGGTGTTTGGTGAGTGTCAGAGCTGATCCCTCAGGCCCAATATGAGGTGGGCATAGGGACCTTGGCCAGTGGGGGCTGGAGAAAGAGGACCAGGAACTCTGGACAGAGCCACCTTGTCCAGAGATCTGGATAGGCCCTCAAAGATAGGTATGTTTGACACATGGGAACCCTGAGGCTCCAAGCAGCATAGCCCTTCTTGTGTGGTAGGGCCTTGAACAGTCCTATCTTTATTAGTCCAATTTTATTTTTTCTTTTGGAGACAGGGTCTTGCTATGCAGGTCAGGCTGGTCTTCAGCTCACTTTGTAGCCCAGGTTGACCTTGAATTTGCAGTGATCCTAGTACTGGATTATAGGCATGCACCACCACATCTGGCTTTATTAGTCCAGTTTTTTAAGATGAGGAAAAGTGAGACAGTGAGATTGGGTCTTAGGCCATATCTTAGTCCATCTTTAATTGATGATAACACAGTACCACAGATTGAGGAATCTGTAGATAAAAGTTTATTTTGGCATACAGATCTTCAGTCTTCTGGCAGACCTGAGAGGTACAAGGCATCATATGGCCACCAGAGATAGGGGACAGATGAGAAACCTTTCCAGACTGACTTATAGTGTACTCACTCTCAAAATAACCCCTTAACCTTAAGTCCTGGAATTGCCTGAGTCCCAGACTCACATGAGATGGTTTTGAAGAAAGGTGAATAGTTGCAGCTGCCAGTTGATGTAAGCTGGGGGAACAGCAGGTCCCTCACTCTGGCAGCACCAGTGACTAAGGTAGGGTTTGAGATCTCTGCACAGTACCTAGAACTGAGCAGTGAGACTGCTGCTTGCTGTGTGACCTCAGGCAAGTCACTTCCCCCCTCAACCTCTTTCCTCAGCCTTTCTTTCCTCAGCATTGTATCAAAGCCAAATGAAGTGGTTTTTGCTTCTTGTTGATTACCTGTCACCCCTGTCTATCACTTGAAATGCTTGAGGGCAGGGGCCACAACTTGGTGGAACGGGGGATTGAACTCAGGTCCTTGCGCTTGCCAGGGAAGCACTTATTCCACTGAGCCATCTCCCCGGCCCCCGTGCTTCTGTCTTACATATCCCTGAACCCAGCACAGCAGTGTTCAGTAAACTCCTGTGAAAAGAATGCTTAAGGAGGCAGCTCCCTCCAGGAGGAGCCCAGAAAGGCTATGGAGAGAAGGGGAGACCAGTAGTTGCTCACAGTTTCCCAAGCCCAAGCATAACAACAGGCTTCAGAGCCAGAAGTCCCTGTGGTCACTGTTGCTCTGCCCACCTGCTTGTCCTGGGTGACTGTAGGCCGGTTCGAGGCCTCAGTGATTGAGGAGCGGCGAAAGGCAGCTGAGGACCTGCTTCACTTCACTGTGCACATACCTGCGCTCAACAACAGCCCCCAACTCAAAGAGTTCTTTCGGGTACGTGTGCCACTCTTCCATCCCTTAAGCCCAGAAAGCTTGCCTGCCACACTGCACCCCTGACTCCTCCCTCTGGCCTTTCTCCTGCAGGGTGGGGAGGTGACGCGGCCCTCTGAGGTTCCCGGGGACCTGCACATCCTGCCACCCCCTCTGATCCCCACACCACCCCCTGGTGATCCCCGACTCCCTCAACCACTCCCTGCAGAAAAGAGGGGCCTGGAGGAGTTGGAAGTGTCAGGTACATATGAGCTGGGGAAGGACCCAGGACTGGGGAGCCCCAGGTGGGATGTGGAGGTCACACTCCTTCTTCAGTGATCTTAAATGAAAAGCCTGGGCTCAGCTCTGCCATTTCCCCACTGAAGAACTTTAAATGGGTTAGTTTTCTCTTTTGGAGCTTTAGTTTATCTGTAAAATGGACGCAAATCCTAAGAATGGGCTTGTTCTTCACCCATGGTTGCTGAAGGACTCAGTGAGAAGGTGGCTTCAGTTTGAAAGCTGGAAAGTGTGGCACTGATGTCCCCACTGTTCTCTCCTGAGCAGATCCCCCACCATCCAGCCCTGCACAGGAGGCCCTGGATCTCCTCTTTAGCTGTGGTGGCACGGAAGAGGCATCAGGCTCCCCTGCCAGGGGTCCCCTCTCTGAGGCCGAGCTTGCCCTTTTTGACCCCTTCTCCAAGGAAGGTAATAGTGCAGTAGGTCAGAGCAGGGGCTGGGGCTGGGGCTCCCTGGGGCCACGGAGGGAGGCTGTGCCCCCAGCAAGCCTGGGTGGTACCTGTGTGAATCTGGGAAAGGCGCCCTAGGCAACACTCCTTGCAGAGAGTGGCAGCCTCAGTGAGCATTTGGAGCTCATTCCCAGGTGCCACAGCCCCATCCCAGGGCTGGTGGTCTGGTGAGCTGGATGCTCGTGTATGGTGAGAGTAGTAAAGGAACGAACTACAGTTTCCTGAGATGGGTCCCCCTGAGAATGCCCTGGGGTGTAGGCCTACATTGCTCTGGGGTGTTTCAGCTGCAGCCATGGAAAAGCCATCTGGGGACCTGGAGCTGCTGCTAGCCTGGAGGTCACCAGAGACAGAAAGGCTCCCCTGTGTGGATGTGGATCCTGAGTACCTTCTTTCTTTCAGACCACTGACCTGACAATCTCCAGAGCAGAGATACTGGGATTTTTCAGTCTGAGACTCATCAAATCTATGCTCTTACTGCTCCCCTGAATCTGATGTCACTTTAGGAGAATCATGAAACAGTTACTTTTTTGATTTTTGAGTGTTTTTATCCCTTTTTGTTAGCTTCCCTTCTTTGTCCAGAAACCCCTAGGCCTGCTGATCAGTTTTGAGGAATCTGAAGTTTCACAAGGGTGAAAAAGGCCTGGGAAGTCAAAGTCAGGATGTCAGCTCCCCACCACACTATAGCCTCGCTGGCTCAGGCTGGACCAGTGACCCAGCTCCTGGCCTGGTGACCAGGGTAGGAGGGCAGCCTTTTACCTAGGGGTTTCTGTGTGCCTGGGAAGCATTCTGTCATGGGGTTACACCCCCAGGCTTATTCATTCATTCATTCATTCATTCATTCATTCATTCATTCATTCATTCATTCATTCATTCATTCATTCAGACAGTCCCATTAAGTACTCCATGCTAGTTTCAAACTCATGGGCTCAAGTGATCCTTCTGCCTCAGCCCTGAGTAGCTGGTACTGCAGGTACAGCGCCACACCCTGGCTGCTTTTTCTTTCTTTTTCATTCTTACCATTATCCTCAATCTCCCTTTCCCACCTCTACCTCCCCTTTTCTCTTCCCTGTCCTCTTCCCCCTCTTCTTCCTCCTCCTCCTTTTTTATTCTTCCTTTCTCTTCCACTTCCTCTGTGTGGGGATGGACTCCAGGGACGCATCTAAGGAAGCACTGCACTCCTGAGCTCCATTGCCAGTTCCTGACTACTTCTCTTGCTTTGCTTTTTTCCTTCCTTCCTGCTCAGGGTTGAGGAGCAGGAGAAGGCAGCTTTGGAAGTGGTATCACCGGGCTGTTGCACCTGACCTCTGAGTGACAGATACTTGATCCTTCCCCAGCTGAGCCCCTGGGGGACCCAATGGGGAGCTTCTTGAGGGGAGTTTTGTAGAACCCTCCCAGGCAGCACCCAGGAGTCATTTACTGAACCCCTCGTGGAAAAACTCCCAGGCCCTTGTCCCTTCTGCTGGCAGTCAGTGTGCAAGGAGACATAAGCTTCTGCACTCAGGTAGTCAGATCCCCTCAACTGTTCTGCTAGCTGTCCCTGGGCAACACAGGGAAGACTTAGACCCAGTTGAGAAGGGAGGCCCCTTGGAGCACTCCCCATTTGATAAAACTGGAGAGGATGTCCACCCCTTCCCTCTCCAGGATGGGCTGCCATGGTGCACCCTGCTCCTGTACCTTTTGCAAAAGCCTTCTTCACCAAAAACCCTATCTTTTCTGCCAGAAGATGTCAGGGCACCTCTGAGCTAGCCTGGGAATATAATTAGCCCCTCATTTGGTGAGGGGTGAAAGTATAAGATCTCAAATCTGGGTGTAGCTCAGTGGTAGAGCTCTTGGGATTTGTGAGGCTCTAGGTTCCATCCCCAGCACTATTTAAAAAAAAAAAAAAAAAAAAAACTGAGATTCTCTGAATCCATTATTCTGAGATGATTCCAAGGCTTGGCACATTCGTCTTTAGCATTGTTGGCAGTTTACCATCCTTAAGTTGAACCTCGCAATGAGAATTCTTGGATGTCTAGACCAACTGGAGTTGGGAAAGAATTAAGAACAGTACCCAGACCTAAAAAAAAACTGAAGTGAATGCTTACCCAAAGATACAAGGTAGGGCTGAATTTGCAAAAGTACTTGAACTCTACTGACCAAAAAGGGTTTGCTGTGCAAAGGTGACTTCTAGATTGTCCAAACTTTGCTCCCTTCCACTGGGGACAGACTGGTCTGATGTGTCAGAAGTCTGGGGGTCAGCAATGGACCCAGGGAAAGGAAGAACCTGAAGTCTTCCCTGTCTGATTACAGAAGGTACAGGCCCCAGCCCCACCCATGTAGGTGAACTGGCAGCTATGGAAGTAGAGTCCCAAAGCCTGGACCAGGAACCCTGGGAGCCAGGAGGACAGGAAGAAGAGGAAGGAGAGCCCATCCCTGCCTATCTGAGTCAGGCCACAGAGCGTATCACCCAGGCCCTTCGGGATGAGAAGACAGGCGCCTACCCTGCTGCCCTCCAAGCTTACCGAGAGGGTGTGCACATCTTGCTGCAGGGGGTGCCAAGTAAGTGGGGACCACAGGGCAGAAGGGCAGGTCTGAGTCCAAATTGTGTGGGAAAATAAAAAGCATTAAAAGAAATACTGTTCCAGGAGCCCCTGCTTCTCACTGACCAGCCACATAATCTTGGGGCATTTTTTTTTTTTTTTTAACTTCTTACTGCCTCAATGGGAGAAGAGACACTGCTTTCAGGAGGGGGGGATGGGACAATACCTTCAGAATCCCCCTCTGGGATTCTGAAGTAACTGAGCCAGGCTCTCTCCACAGGTGACCCATCCCCTGCCCGCCGGGAAGGGGTGAAGAAAAAGGCAGCTGAGTACCTGAAGCGAGCAGAAGAGATCCTGCACCTGCACATGTCCCAGTTGCCATCCTGAGGAGGTGTGGCCCTCCCAGGGTCTGCAGCTCCACACTGCCAGCCTTCTCCTGACCCCAGGGCCTGACCCCACCTCCTGGTCTTGTAACTCCAGAGCCCATTTCTGTAACTGGACCAAGAATGAAGAAAGTAATTACTTCTCAGCTGTCTGTCTGCCCACCTTCTTGGAATCGGGGACCCATGCTTCTGAGCCTGTCTGTCCCTTTCTTGATGTGGGAGCTGCAGGTCCAGCCACTAACCTATCAGTTACCAGCTGAGAACTTCGGTCTGTAAGCTGCAGCCTGCAATCCAGATCTGGCTCACTGCCTTCTTTTGTAAGACCCATGAGCTAGAACATTTTTTACATTTCTTAATGGTTGGGAAAGAAAGAACATGCTGTGACAGGTAAAAAATTAAGTACGTATAAATAAAAATTGGTCAGAACATAACCAGGTTCGTTTGCATGTTGTCTGGCCGCATTCTACCTAAGTTGAATAGTTGAGACCTACAAATCCCAAAACGTTTTAAACCTGGCTCTGCAGAAACAACTTATTGATCACTGAACTAGAAAGAGTATCCTCAGGGAGACAGTATGGGATGGTGGGCCAACGAGCCAGTTTTTTGGATGAGGAGGATGAGAAACCATGTATGTACCACTACTCAAGGCTGAATCAGGAAGATCACAAATTTAAGCCCATTTTGGACAATTTGGCAAGAGTCCATAAAAATAAAAGGGTTGGGGAGCAAAGGCCCTGAGTTCAATCTTCATAGTGCTACACACAGAGAAAACAATACGAACAAGAGAGAAAATGAACAAATCTAGGAGGCTGAACGAATTCTAGCTAGCAGAGGGGGGAATAAAGCAAGCTTGACGGGGAAGGCGTGGCCTGTCATTGCCCCGCCCCTCGCTTAGTGATTGGTTGTGAGTGGAACTACAAACCGACGCATCAAGGATTGCCTAGGTCTACAATTTTAAATTGCGGTGCATTATGGGGAACGTAGTGTCAGTTGAACTCGCAAAACAGCGGGGGTGTGGCCGGTTAACACCGCTTTGCATCTCGGAAGTTCAGCTCACCAGCTTTTGTAAGAGGGCAGCGGGAATATTGGAGGCCCGAGCGTGAAGACTCGCCCAGCTGGGCTGACCCTGCTCCTCCTCTCTCGCGAGAGTGGTGGGTCTGGAAAAACTGGGCGTCCGGCTGCCGCCCTCCCGGAGATGCTGAGTGCCCTCCTTCTTTCTGCAGCTCACCCATGCCCGGCTGTGAACTGCCCCAAGGCATCTGCCCGGATATGTGCCCGGCCGCCGAGCGCGCCGAGCGCGAAAGGGAGCGCCGCCTGCACCGCTTGGAGGTGGTGCCCGGGTGCTGCGAGGGCCCACCGCGCGCCGATCCGCATCGCGCCGTGAAGGAGTACCGCCGGCCGGCCGCCGGCAAGCCCCTGCCCCCGCCCAGCCAACTGCGTCCTCCCTCCGTGCTTCTGGCCACGGTGCGCTACTTGGCCGGACAAGTAGTCGACAGCGTCGGCACGTCCCGGGCCGAGGTGGCCAGCTTCGTGGCGGACCGCTTGCGCGCGGTGCGGCTAGACCTGGCTCTGCAGGGCGCCGGCGACGCCGAGGTGGCTGTAGTTCTGGAGACAGCGCTAGCCACGCTTCTGGCCGTGGTGGCGCAGCTCGTGCTGGACGAGGCGCGCGAGCCGGTGGATGCAGTACTACTGCAGACCCAGGTGCAGGAGAGCTTCGGTTCTCTGCGGCGCTGCTACGCGCAGAGCAGAGGCCCTCACCCACGCCAGGCCACCTTCCAGGGTCTCTTCCTGCTCTATAACTTAGGTGAGTTGGGTCCTTGCATGTAGGGATGGGGAGCCATCCATGAGAACAGTGAGGCAGAGGACCGAAAAAGCTTTAAAAAGTCTCACCATTCCCCTGGGCGTGTTGCACATTATATGTAAATTCGCCACTCTGGGAAGCTGAGGCCGGAAGATCCCAAGTTCAAGGCTGGTGCAGGCAGTTTAGTAATTTGGTGAGACCCTGCCTCAAAAGTACTAGGGATGTAGTTTAATATGAAGGCTATGGGGTCAATCCCCAGTACCAAAACAAACACCTCACCCTCACCATTTAGGGGCTGGTGTCGTTCAGCAGCACATTTTTGTTTTCTTTTTCATTTTTATTTGTTAGAGGGTCTACATGGTTTGGACTCGTAGTGATCCTCATATCTCAGCCTCCCCAGCTCTGGGATTACAGGCGAGTGCCACCACGCCCAGTTTCTCTGTCCCGAATGGTCCTACAGCCTACAGTACCAGGGATCAAACCAGTACTGGGGATTGAACGCAAGTCCTTGCTCTTGCCAGGTGGGTGCTTCGACTTCAGAGCTATCTCCCCCATCAGCAGCACAACAAAAAGTGAGGGAAAGGGAAAAAAAAATATCATTTGCTCCCTCCCAGAAAAATTAGTGCTCCAAATCCATCGAGATCCCAAATTGAGATCTCAGCCATGTCTTTTCCCAATTCTAGGCTTGTTTTTCTTTAATTTTGTGTATTGGGTACAGGGTCTCTCTATGCAGCTCAGACTCATGGTGATCCTCCTGTTTCAGCCTCCCTAGAGCTGGGATTACTGGTATTGGCCACCACACTGATCTTGGTGGCTGGCAGGGCATGTGGTGCTGGGGATCAAACCTGGTCCTTGTGCTTGCCTAGGCAGGCTCTTAGGCCTTGAGTTTTAAGTAATAGTAGAGGGGACAAGGTAAAAAAAAAAAAAAGCCTAGGGGCTGGGGCTTTAGTTCAGTGGTGCAGTGCCCACCTGGCAATTTGAGATACCAAAAAAGAAAATGTTGAACTAAATAGCAATTTTCAAGCTTATTGTTTGAGCTGGGGAGATGGCTCAGTAGAATAAGTGCTTGCCTGGCAAGAGCAAGGGCCTGAGTTCAATCCTCAGTTCTGAAAAAAAAAAAAAAGATATCATGTCAAACTTATTGTTTGTTTTTTGAGATAAAAGCTCACTTACGTAGTTTAGGCTGGCTTCGAATTCAGTGTAGCCCAGGTTGACTCAAGTTTATCACCATGCCCAACTAATAAATTCTATTTGTCATAAAATGCTGATTTCACAGCTCTGTATTGGGTCAAAAACCTCAGTTTATAAAGTGGCCCAAGGTTACAGTGTCTGATTAATGCAAAAGAAACTCAAGTAGAGTCTCTTCAAGATGTGCCCTTGTAGGGCCAGAGAGGCTCAGTGGCTTAAGCGCCTGCCTGGCAAGCACAAGGTCCTGAGTTTTATCCCTGATACAAAAAAAAAGATGTGTCCTTCCCCAGCAGACAAGGTAAGGTGTGTCAGAGCCAGCTTCCAAGCTGGGTGCAGAGCAGCAGAGGCAGTAGGAAACTCAAGCCCCCGACATCCTCAAGCCAGCTTCCCATCCTCGCAGGCTCCACAGAAGCCCTGCAAGAGATCCTGCAGCTGCCTGCCACCCTGCGTGCCTGCCCAGCCCTACGCACAGCACTCGCTGTGGATTCCGCCTTCAGGGAGGGCAACACTGCCCGCCTGTTTCGCCTGCTCCGGACCCTACCCTACCTACAGAGCTGTGCTGTGCAGGGCCACGTGGGCCATGCCCGCCGCCTTGCCCTTGCCCGCCTTGCTCGTGCCCTGAGTACCTCCAAGGGGCAGACTTTGCCTTTAGCCTTCATGGTCAATCTGTTGGCCCTGGATGGACTCCATGAAGCTCGAGACCTGTGCCGGGCCCATGGACTGCTCTTGGATGGAGAAGAGAGGGTTGTGTTCCTGAGGGGTCACTATGCGGAGGAAGGGCTGCCGCCTGTAGGGACCTGCCATGTGTTAGTGGGGAGCAAGCTCCAGGGGCACACCGTGGAGGAGGTGGTCATGAACGAGGAACAGGATGAGATGGTGCACAGACCGGTGACCCCCACATGTGGAAGATTTTCTCCTAAAGGTCAGAGCAATTAGGTATGTTTTCATGATTCCCAGACAATAAAATGAACTTGTTTTATAGGGACAAATCAGTAGATTTTATTTTACTGGGGGGGCATAGAGGGGAGATGAGATACCAGACATGAAGAGAAGGGAAAGCAGACTTGGCATGACCCTCACCACCCTGCTGGTGCCTGAGGAGAGGATACGGTAGTCTCAGTTGGCATCTAGGTCTGACATTGTGCATCCTGTCTTACCTGCCCCCCCATCAGAAGTTAATTGTCTTTCCATTCCCCACCACCATCTGTCCACTCATCTGGCACTGGGTACTTTTTGGGTATCCATAGATGGTAGAACCCCCACCTATTGCTTCTGAAGCTTGAGAGGGTCCCATGGTTGTGTCCACCCCTGGCCTTGGGGGAAACACCCCATAAAAACAGGTGGGAGATGGTTAGGACAAAAGGCTGGGGTCAGAGGTCATCCACAGGCCTCAGGGTGGCTGCTGCGCCTTCCAGGGCTGCCACCACAATGCTGAGCTGCCTGTGTACCTCAGCCCATTCTTCAGATCCGATACTGGTGTTGCTGGCCCTGGAGCAGGCATTGGCCAGGCCAGGGAATGTGGCCACAGAGCCTGTCCGGGGTGCCCAGAGCACATGGCTGATGAGAAAAGGGGCAGGATGAGGGTCAGGGTGGGGCTCAGCCTGGGACACCCGCAGCTGCCATGGCCAGCCAGGCACAAAAGTCCATTTCACCTGTCTGGCAGGCTTACAGTAGAGGTGCTGAAAGGACAGGTAGGCTATAGTCCCCGTTGAGACCAGTGTGCCTCCCCTCCATGAGCCTCACCCTCCTCTCCGCTTCAGCAGCTGGATTGTGCTCTATAGCAGCATACCTCATATCCTCCCTAAGGCAAGTAGCCACTGTCCAGCCTTGCGCTGGAACTTTGGGACAGGCTCACCTGTAGTAGCGTTCCTCAGGGAAGGCACGTGGGTTCAGGAAGGCCCGTTCCAAGAGCATCAGCTGGTCGTTGACCATCCGGACCTGCAGGGGGCTGGGTGAGGCAGCACCTTCTGGTCACCCAGCAGCCTATATAGCACCTGGCTGTGCCCTCCCTGACACCTGCCCACAGCTGTTGCTTACTCAGGGCTGCCCTTCTGCAGGTCTGATATGCGCTGGCCCAAACCTGTGGCTGCTGCCTCAAAGTTCTCCACTGCAGTCACCAGAGGCCCTGAGGGGAACACCCACCAGCTTAGCCCTGGCAATACAAGGCTCCCAGGCCTCATGTGTGGGAAGGTCTTTACCCAGGCTGATGCTGTGCTGCTCCAAGAGGGTCCCAAGGTCTTGCTGGGCAGCCTTCAGGAAGCTTTGGAGGGTTTCACTGTAGTCACTGACTTTGAGGGGCAGAAAGAAGCTGTCACTTAGCCGAAGAAGCACACTTCCTGCCATACGGGCCACAGCTTGGTGGCTGCTGAAGTCTGGCCAGAAGACAAAAAGGCCAGCACTCAGTCTACAGCCTGTCTTCCTTGGGCAGTGTCAGGATGCCCCTAGTCCTGTCCTCACCAGGATCCACAAACTTCTCCACATATTCAAAGGTGTCAAAGGCTGTGTGGTAAGTGGGGTAGATCCGGGCTGAGGTCTTGCTCTGAGAGAACAAAGCATAGAGGTGATGGGTTTAGGGTGGGAGGTAGAACGTGTGCCCACAGTGAGCCAAAGCGCATAGACATCATCCCCTGAGACCTTGGCACATCATGAGGGGGTTTCTAGAATTCCCATCTTACAGAGGAGGAAACAGGCTAGGTTAGCCTGCCTGCTAAATAAGACGGCTGGGTTGAATACTTTTGCACAAGAAGAGTGAAACTTTGAAATCAGATGGAGACTTTAATCCCAGTTCTATGACCAAGAAGCACTGTGACCACAAGGGAGAGAAAGATTTGGGGAGCAGCAAATTGGGACACCTGCTCATTGTATCCTATGCCAGTACCCAAATCTGCACCCGAATCTGCCTAATTTCACACAGATTTTATTATTATTTTATTTTATTTTATTATTTTGTGGAACCAGGGATTGAACTCGGGCCCTTGTGCTTCCCAGGGAAGCATTATTCCACTGAGCCATCTTCCCAGCCCCTCACACAGATTTAATAAATACTGGGCTCAAATTCCATTCCCCCATCCACACACACCATATTTTAAGATTTTAGTGTTTCTTGTAGCCAGTACTATCCTACACTTAATTAGTGAGGTTTTCATCCCTAATAATCCATAACACAGTAGCACATATTATGATCAGTACGCTCTCCCAGAGCAAGACCTCAGCCTCTGTGATGAAGTAACAGAAGAGTGTGGACACATGATCAGAAAGGTTGGGAAACTTGGCCTAGGTAACACAGCTACTGAGATGGAAGTAGGTCCCAGCCCATAGTAGAACAGCCCACAGGATTAGTGGGCTCTGCAGAGGGCACTGGGGCTGCCCACTTACCCGGTCATAGGTGTAGGCAATGTCCATGGAGGAGATGCCCAGGAAGTGGACGAAGGGTGCATAGTCACTGCCAGCACCTAGCGTGCCCATACTGCAGAAGGAGAAGAGGCGACGTTGTAGGACACAAGGTCAATCCAACTGGCAAAGAAGGAGTGCTGGCCGGGGTCTGATCTTACCTGGGAATCAGGCCATACACTGGACTGGTGCGGTTGGTGTACCGGATCCAGTTGTCATAGATACTGAGACCACTGGGGCCTGGTGAGCTGATCTGGCCCAGAGAAGAATCTGATCTCAGGGCTGACCCCTCTCCAACCCCAACAGCAAGGCAGAAACCACTGGGTCCCACCTGAGTTCCCAGGCTCCAGATCCTCGTGGCCAGTAGGCCTTACAGGTGGCCTTGGCCCTGCCATCCCATATAGCCCCACACCTCACTCATCAGCCCCTCCCCCATCAGCCCATATAATCTTGCTCAGCCCTGTGTACCTCTTTGGCTGCAGAGAAAATGACATTCTGGACAGGGGGTGTTCCCTGTCCCCTCAGGGTAGCATTGGCTGTGGGAGGAACAGAGAAAGATTTGAACCCAGCTCTTCCTTTATCCCCAGCCCTAGCCTAGCACGATCTAGTGCCCACCCCTACCGAACACGGAGATGTCCACATTGATGTATGCCACAGTGCGCTCTTGTAGCTTGCTGAAGAACTCCTGGGGGTGAGAACACCTTAGTTCAGCACTGCCCTGCCCTGAATTCCCTTTCCCACTCCAACCCTGTGAGGCTCACTCACCTCTGTGAATTCCGTGGAGCCAATAAGCCCAAACTCCTCTGCCCCCCAACTGGCGAACACGATGGATCTGCGGGGACGCCAGGTACCTGGCGCAAGGGCATAAAGGCTTGGAGGGCAGTGTCCCCCTCCATCCTGGGTGGCTTAAGGGAAAGGCTAGGGACATGGGGAGGAATGGGAGGAGGACAGCTGGGAACAGTGGAGCAGCGGTGACAGAAGGGCTTGGCACCTCTTAAGTCACTCTGTCCTGGAGGCTCTGTCATCCTTCCAGCCTCCTCTCTGTGACAATCACCCCAAAACTAGACATTGGGTCAGTGGTCCCTTCTGCCAACCCGCCCCCCAACACGCACACCAGGCGTACTCTGGGAGACTTCTCAACCATCCTCCTTCCACCAGCCCATAGGACAATGCTCCCTTAAAGCTTAGGCGCCCCTAACTCAATCCTCACAATGATATTTCTATTGACAGCTGAAGAAACTGAGCCACAAAGTAAAGTGACTCCTTTGTGGCTGGTGGGCAAAGGTCACAGCTGGTAGGCAGCAGAGTGGGTCCCACAGGGCCATCCACAGCATCCTGTGCTCTGTGCAGTCTCTGCCTACATCATGCTTACACAGCCCCAGCCCCCTCCCTAAGGCTGTGGTGGGCCTCATTTTCCTCACCAACCTCCATGATGCTATGTGCTCCTGGGCTTGCTCCCAGCTGGTCCCTTTTATCAGTCACTTTTATTTGAAATGAAACATTTTAAAGTATAACAGGATCGATTATGTGATTACAAATACAAATTCCCACATGTTTGGGCCACAAATGCATAATCTGAATCTAATCAGACAAATGAAGGAACATTTGTCAAAATGTCAGGCTTCCCGCCGGGCGTGGTGGCGCATGCCTGTAATCCCAGCACTAGGGAGGCTGAGGCAGGAGGATTGTTGTGAGTTCGAGACCAGCCTGAGCTACAAAGTGAGCTTAAGGCCAGCCTGAACTGCACAGTGAGACCCTGTCTCAAAAAGACCAAAAAAAAAAAAAAAAAAAG
>PVKA01032652.1:0-25093 GCA_004027165.1 Ctenomys sociabilis
ATATATATATATATATATATATATATATATATATATATATATATATATAAACTCCTTCATTATTCCCTGAATAATACAATATAACACATATTTCCATAGCATTGACATTGTGTAAAACATCAGAAGTCATCTAGGGATGATTTCATATAATGAATGAGCACCTGAGGAGTTGATATTTGTGCTGTGGGCACTGAAGCGTATTCTGCGAGGTTAGAGGGGAACAAAGATGTACCCCAGAGCTCAGTGTCTCTCTATATAATTGTAGGTACAGACCCACACTGAAGTCCCTGTACACATGCAAGTGTATCTATACAAGTGTATACTTACCCACATGTGTGTCTAGGACTTGTTCAAGGAATCTGACTTCCTCCCCCCCATGGTGCAGTAGTCTCTCAAAGGCTGTTGCCTTTATAGCTGGGGTCTTGAAGACCACAGAGTAGCAAGTGTTGAAGAGGAGATAATGGATGGATATGATATAGGGGAACGAGAATGGACTAGAACCCACAAACCCAAGCGGGAGACCAGGAGGAAGAACAAATCTTCTCTAAGTGGGCCTTTGTTTTGTTGCTTTTGTTTGCAGTACTAAGGCCTTTCCACTGAGTTCTTATTTATTTATGTATTCATTCATTCATTCATTCATTCATTCATTCATTCATTCATTCATTCATTTACTTATTTATTTAAATTTTGACCCAGTGTATTGTTAAGACCCTAAGCTCAGGCTGGGCTTGAATTTGCAGTCCTCTAGCTTCAAAAATCCAGAGTGCTCAGATTGCAAGTGGGTGCCACCAGGCCTGGCTTATCTGTCTTATTGCCACTGACCATAGTGATTTTAAGGTTTCCACAGAAGAAGAAGGGGACTTCATGATTGAGCTAAACATACAGATCATGCTCGGAAGCGTTGCGGCTGAGTGACGGCATGCTACTTCACTTCCGCCTATACTTCTCCCAAAGCAGTCTCTCCCTCTCTGCATGCAAATGTTCAGGGCAAAGAATTCTGGGAAGTGTAGTTCCAGAAAGCTCCCACACCTAGCGGGATCTGTTGGAAGGACTCTTCAGGTGGCTTTCTGTAGGGGATTCCAAGCTCCCCGCTGAGAAACTAGTGCAAAAATGAGAGGGGACACCTTGTTCAAAGCAGAGAGGTGACTGCCAGCACAGGATGCTGTCTGTTTGTTTGACTTGTCCCAGCAGGCAGCAGCCCCTCCCTCTGGGGCTCTGGGCTGCTGTGAAAGGCTCATTCTGGAAAATCACAGCAAGGTTTTAAAAGCGCAAGACTTCAGTGGAGTTGGCAAAGGCCACTGTAGCAACAGTGAGAGGCAAAGTCCTTGGCACAAGACGCCACAGGCTTTAATGGCAGGCAAATGTGTGATCAAAGAGACACATTTTCAGAGAGTGGACAACTGCATCTGTCATAAGCACTGTGCCACCCATGATACTGGCCACTTGGGGTGCTGACTACATAGGAAATGTCACATGGATAGGACAGGAGTCACTATAAGTGAGTGGAACTCCACAGAGATGTTGCCAAGAACCCTGGACACGTGACTATAATTGAGGGATCCTGCTTTAACTACCAGCCCAGGGGCTGCTGATGTGGCCCAGAGGACACACATGGAAGTCATCAAATGATGGCCCTGATGGACACCAGAGGGCAGAAACATCTTTTCCAAGGACAGCACCATTATGATGAGAAAACATCTATCCCAGAGATGGAGAAAATACTTCAAAATCATTCCAAAAGAGAAAGGACAAAGGTGTGGCCTCAGCTTTCAGCAGCAACCCTGGAGATGTGTTTCCCTTGGCAAAATGTGGGCATGGCCACAAAGGGGACGTGGCCTCAGAATATCACAGCACTCCTGAGTCAGACGCCCTAGGCCACTGTTCAAGCACAGCCCCACTCCAAGGTGGTTCCTTTATTTATCTAAGCATAAACTCCACTCCAGGTTTGCAAACACAGTGAGTGTATACAATGTGTGGAAATTTCTACAGAAGGTTAGACAATTTGTCTTCGCAAAAGAATGAGTTCCAGTAGAAAAAGGGTAAAAAGGTTTCTAAGACTGAATTTTGGTGATTTCTTTCTTGTTCACAGTGGAAAAACAAAGGTCTATGTTGTTTTTCACCTACAAATTGTCTTGCCTGAGTGTCATTTGAAGCCATGTGGGACTGTAAGAAAGGAAGCCACCTGAGTCTGACATGGCCTCTTCCATGTGGCTGCTTCTAAGAATCTATGAAGAGAGATCCTAAGTAGAGTTGTATAGCCTGAATCTCAGTGAAAAACTGAAGGGAACCATTGTTTTCACTTTATTCAAAGCTTTTTTTCTCTCTTACTTTATGCTGCAATTGAATGCAAGGCCTTATACATGCTAAGCACATATTCTACTGGGGAGCTATGTTCCCAGCTCCTGTTTTAAAAATTTAGGTATAAACAGTCGGGGAGATAGCTCAGTTATCATAAGAACCTACCTGGCAAGTGTAACGTTCTGAGCTAGATTCCTGATACAAAAAAATCCAAACTCAGGTATAGAGATAGACTGAACCATACACATAACTTTTATGACTGTGTAAAGGCCTCTCTTGTAAAGCTACTGACATTAAACAAACTATAAGAGACAATTTCTAGTTTATTTAAAGACTATGATTGTCAGCAAGTTCTTTAAATCCTAGCTAATTAGGGGAGACAATACAGAGAATGTGGGAACCATGTGTCTGATGGCTACAGTGAATAAGTAAAAAAAAAAAAAAAAAAAAGAAAAGCTGCAGAACACACAGTGATTTAGTCAGAGATATTTCCACAGTAACATTTCTCCTGCATCACACAGCATGTTGAGTTGCAGCTTCCAGAACTGACAGTAGCTAGTTTAGCAGACAAGGAATTGTTAAAGGAGGCTCAAGCCCAGCTGCCACTCTATCCCTGCCAAGAATAACATGCACTTACTAAGACTGAAGTCACTCTTGACATTCAGAACTAAACATCTCCTTATCCCATCAGCAGGAAGGACTCAAATGGTCTCTCCTTGCCATGGTTTGTGCGTAGTCCCCAGGATTCACATGTTGAGAGCTCTCTCCTCAATGTGGAAATGGTGGAGACAGCAGGACCTTTGAGGGGCATGTGTCAAGACCGATCCTCACCCCATGCTCTGGGTGTGCATCTCATCATAAGACCTCTCTCTGTCACCTTCCCTGAGCACGATGCAGTCCACTGAGATGTGGTGCAGTCACAAGGGCTCTTGCTAGAGCTGACACTATTCTTTATATGTTAAGAACAGACAAAACATATATACTTGTGGGTTCAACATTCTGTAAGGCTAAGACAGAAGGATCAAAAGTTCAAGCCAAGCCTGGACGATTTAGCATCTTAGTGACAGCTTGTCTCATAAGCAAACAAACAAACAAACAAATAAATAAATGGCTGAGGATATAGGTCAAAGCAAAGGTCTTGAATTCAATCCATAGTACCACACACACATGAAAAGAACTATAGATCTATTAAAAACTTCAGTTTCCAAAATACATACTGGAATTAGTATAATTTTTGCCCTAAACACTATACCCTTTAAATGATCAGGGGCAAATACAGGGTAGGTATAGTAAATATCTCAGTATGATTCTTAATGAAGAACTCTTTCACTATTTCCAGTTTAATGTGCTTACTATGGTAATAATGACAGAAATATTTCAGGAGACGGAATCTGAGACCCCCAGCAGTTTTTCTAGCAGGCTCTGAGTCAATCTGTGGCTGAGCCAGCCAGGACACTGGGCTCCCCAGCACTGTGCTATGACTTGGAACTTTATTCCTCAATTGTATAATGACCAATTAAGACACAAAAGTTGTTTTCAAACTTTCTTTTCTTTTCTTTCTTTCTTTTCTTTCCTTTTTTCTGAGCAGCCTCAAAAGGTGGAACACTCACCCATCACTAGCACACTACAGACATTCTAACCTCTATATCATTGTTATCTTGATCCAGGTAATTTGTTGGGTAGAGTGCTTCATGCATATATATATATATATATATATATATATATATATATATATATATATATATATATATATATATATATATAGCACCCCTGTCTTCTACCAATTAGTGTACTGTGAACTGTGATGACCAGGGAGACAAAATCACCCCATCACTCCCATCTTGAGAACCACTATCCTAGATTAACTTAAACTTTACAAAATATCACACCTTATTCCCTCAGCACCTGTCTAACCTGTGGTATTTACTCATTTTTTTCATAACTACATTTTTTTTTTAATCTGATGGTATGGACCTTGCTCCTGATATTCAGGAGATACATGAGCAAGAAGTTTTATACTCTATTCACACCCCCCAGGGTTTCTCTTCATTGAAACCACATCTTCTGATTTACTTGTCCTTTATGCCACTTATACCCCGCAGAGACTCACGTGACCCATGATGGAGGACAGAGTACCTATTACTGACACCTGGGTTTCTAGTACCAGCACCATATGTCTTTGTACTTACACATTTTTAGAACACCTTAATCTCTATCAGATTAACCACCTTCTCTCATTTGTAATTCCATTACTCCCTTCCACTGGGCATGGATCAGGTGAGTAAGTGGTCCCCAATTAACACAACCCATCAAGTCAAAAGAATCAGTGGGGAACATGAAAGAAAATGATCATGATGATGACGCAAGGCCCCTACCCTAGGGCAGGTATAGCACTCCCACTCTTAATGCCAGCATTACCATGAATCAACCCCAAACTCTAGATTTAGCCACATTTAAAAAGTTAAACCCCCATGACTGCATGAGGCTTTGGGTGCACTTCCAGACATAAACCATAACAGTAGGGGGTAAAGGGTGTGGAATAGCAGACCCAGTGGGGCTACACCTCAGGCTTGACCACCTGTTTCTATAGAATGAGCCTTTGGTTGACTATCTGTTGAGGAGGCTCTAACTCTGTGGCCAACCAATTCCTATGGCCACTGTTACAAATGATCACAAATCAGGCAGTTTAAACAACAGATTTTATTCTATCACAGCTCTGGAGAGCAGAGGAATAGAATCAGTGTCCCCATGCTGAATCTCCGTCTATAAAGTTTCACCTCTGGAGGCTTTAAGGGAGAATTCATTCCTCCCAGAAGCTTCTGGAGGCTACCAGAATTCTTTGGCATATGCCTGCATCATTGCAATCTCTGTGCCTGTGGTCATTTAGCCTTCTCTTCTTTTATCTGTGTCAAACCTTCTCCTATCTTTTATAGGGTTTTTGTGATGATATTAGATTGATCACACAATCCAGGATAATTTTTCCATGTCTTTAAGTGTTTAATCACACTAAATTTAATCTCATTTCTGAGGTGCTTTTTTGCCATATAATGCAACATTCACAAATTCTAAGGATTAAGATGTGGTTATCTTGAGCATTACTGCATCTGTCACTATAAGGGGTTCTGCTAAAATGCAGAAAATCAAGAGCAGAATAAAAGATTTCTGTAGTCTAATTTTTGCTAAAAAACAGATATATTTTCAGTCCAATTCTCATTTGAATTCCACTGAACATCTTATAGATTCTTCCATGAATTAATAACTTGAATAAAATATGCTACGTTTTCATTTTATATCTGCATGAGACACGATTTTACTGTTTTTAAGGTTAGAGTTTAGTGATATTAACCCATTAATCCTCACAATGAGACTATTGGGCAGCATTAGATATTTGTCCCAGAGAAGTAAGAGACTCCCAAGGTCTCACAGCTTAGAAGGGTAATATGTGTCAAGGTTCCCATGTACTTTACTGTGATGGTGTGGCTACACTGACCTTTAATGCATCATTAAGCTGGCTTTTCTGAGAGTCTGCAAAAGCTTGATAGTCTGATTCAGGAGTTAGGTAAATACCTTCAGCAATAATTGTTACTGATTACATGTTTGTGCCCCCAAAATCTATGTCTGAATCCTACCACCTAATGTGATGATAAAGTGGGTGGAGCTCTTGGAGGGGGGTGAAACATAAATGGGATTAGTGTACAGTGATACCTCAGTCCACAGATCTACTGTGCTCCATGATTCTGGGGGAGATGGCTGTGCCTGAGTTCATGTAGGAAAAGTGTAGTTGCAGTTATGTTTGTCAGTTGGAGCTGAGTTCATAAAGAGAAGCAATGTTCTACTGAATGCTTCCTTTTGCAAGGGCTGGGGAAGTGGCTCAGTGGAATAAGTGCTTCTCTGGCAAGCAGAAGGGCCTGAGTTCAATCCCTGGTTCTTCCAGGAAAAAAAAAAAAAGAATCAAAGAGCTTCCCTTTGCAAACTGAATTGTTTGTTTACTTAGGTATTACTGGATAGTACTTCGGAAAGACACTCCAGGATATGCATCTGGTACATGCCTGTAATCCCAGCTGTTTAGGGGGCTGAGGCATGAGGATTCAAGTTCCAAGCCAGCCCGGGCAACTTAACAAGTCTCTGTCTCAAAATAAAAATTCAAGGAAAAAGGGGCTGGGGTGTAGCTTAATCCAAGAGCTCTTGTGCAGAATGTGCAAGGCCTGGGTTTTCTCTCTGGTTCCACAAAATAAATAATAAAAACATACCTCACCCATCCTCATCTCTTCCACCACGTGAGGATGCAGAAAGACGATAATCTATGAACCAGGAAGAAGCCCTTCACAGTCATCAAACCTGGCAGAGCCTGTTCTTGAGTTATTTTTAATCCACCTAGCTATGGTAATGTGTTGTAGCTGATTGAAAGGATTAAGCCAACAACCTATGTTTAAAACAAAGCCCAGATGAGGTGCTGTGAGGACAGACTTGGTCATGGATGGGCCTGGGAAGGAGAACTGGGCTATTTCTCTTCTACTTCAGAACCCAATCATGAAAAGCAAATATTAGGATTCTGTCAACACCATATGCAAATGGAAAAATAAATATCAGTGATGGGAAAAGTGTTGTTTGTTGTTTATAATCCTTAGCTGAAAAGGATGGATCCTTTGTTTGCTGAAAAGGTTGTGTAGCTTGCAAAAATAAGATTGGAAAAGCTAAGCGGTAAACTGCTTAGCATAAGAAAAGAGGTTTAAAAAGATCTCAGATGGGTGGGGGGGAAATGAGAACAAACAAGGAAATTTGACAGTAGAATTAGGTTCAAAACAGGAGTCTTACTAATTTTACTATGGCACGTTGCAAAGCCTTCTCTATGACGCCTTGCACTAAATGCAAATATAAAAGTTTTTATTAAAATAAAAATTGTTATTTCTTACAATTTATCAAAAATAATTTGTTTTATTAAAAATGAATTAAACATTTCACACACGGTGTGCTTTACGGAGTTGAGCTTGTTTGAGTTTAGGATGTTGACCTCTTCATCTTGAAGAATACAGGGTAAGAACAGAGCGTGTCAGTGCTCAGTCACTTTGGATCGCACATAATTACATTTTAAGGCTCTACTATTGGTTTTCAAAACTTGCAAAGGATCCACTGCTGTTTGGGGAATCAGAATTGCAGTATTTTAGTGCATTACTGCATCTCAAATTTAATGATGCATGAAAAAAAATGGTTAACAAAGGAAACCAGGAAAATCAAAGATCTCGTTGTATAAGAAAAGGATAGACTGGGCATGGTGGAATGCACCTATAATACCAGCGCTTGGGAGACTGAAAACAGGGGGATCACTATGACTCCTATCTGTGCAGTGAGGCCCTGCAGATCCTGTACTAAATACATTAAAAAAGAAAAAGAAAAGGATACCCATCCAAGTACTATTCTGTATATGAGCCACTCACCCTCACTGTAAAATACATGGACCAGAAAGCGGGCTGGGTCTGTGTGGCCCCTGTCTTGTTTGCAATGCTCCACCTTCCCTCTGGTATCTTTGAGTTAAGCAAGTTCTCCGCTCCGTTCATTTTCTGGTTCCTTTGAAATCTCTGCCTAGGTTGTGTTTTTCAAGTTACATCAGCTCCTTTCTTTTGCTTGGATCAATCTTTTCATTTCTAAGTCAGCAGTTGACAGAGAGCTTTTCCTCCCAGAACAACCCGAGGGGACTTCAGATCCTTCAGATAGAAAACACCAGGAAGTGGACTGATGGAAACCAATGCATTTGACTTCCTTCGCCGTAGTTTCTGCTGCTTCCCCACCGTAGCACAGGAGAGGTCAAGCACGTAGCAGTCAATTGTCCTCCCAAACTTAATTTTGCAGTCATGTTCTCTCTTATTTTTGATAATATATCATTACCTACTGACTTCTTAACTGGACTTCAGGCTGCTCTCTGTCTTCCAGTACTACGTGGCACCCCGGGCAATAGTACAGATTCAATCAGCACACAGTCAGAGGCCGCCACAGGGACAAGGAACAGGCAGTCCTGGGCCCTTCCCTACCACTCACTAAAAGGCAGATAAAACTTGACCTCTACTTTGTGTCCTTTGTCACTGGAGGTCTTGGGTCAGATCTCCTCTCAGCTCTGCAGAAGGGTGTGTGTCTTACTTAGGGAATGTTTGTCTAGGAGACCGTGGAAAGGTTTGATATCCCTGAATGTACAGGATCTCATCCAGCTTTGAGACTAAGGACACCACAATAAGATTCATGGGACAATTCAGCTATACGTGGAAGTCTCCAGCCATGATCCCAAATCTGTGATCACCTGGTTTCTAGGCATAGTGGAACTGTATAGGAATGAGGCTACCTCAGGCAGAGATAATTCTTCCCTGGGAACACAGCCATAAAGATCCCATGACTAGGACACCAAGACTGATACAATGGCCAAACAAGCCCCAGCCTACCAGCCACTCCTTAAAAGTTGGCCTCTGCCTTTGCCGGTGTGCCAGTCTGAACCCTGGTATCAGAGTGTGCCCCTGTCAGCTACTCAAGCCACAGTTCTTTCTTATCTTCCCTCTAAACTTCCTAAACCTTATTCCTATCAATTTCTGCTTTAGTTTTAATTTCTACTTCTAGTAAAGCAAGATTCCAAGATAGCTGGCCACAGGACTACCATTCATTTACAAACTAAGATTTTAAACTTTTATAAAGTTTAAAATGTGTCCAAAATTTCAAAGCTTGGGACTCTATAACTTTTTTAATACCGTTTTTCCATGCCTCCTCCCTCACTGACTTCCTGGAACCTGGGATACCACCACACACCTTTAAACCTTCCCTGATCTCAGGACGCCTCCTTTCTTTTCTTTTCCTTCACCTACTGAATTTTTATCAGTCATGTTTCTATGCCAGAATCACAGCATTCATCTCAGGGTGTTATTGCAAACCCCTTCGTGTGATATGTTGTCTCGTCTCTGCTCTCAACATCATATGACCTGAGCATACCAAATAATAAGGTATTTCATTGAACAAATTAAAAAATGAATGAATTACAGACCACCAGATGGGTGAATGAAAGTTTCTCAACTGGATTACAATTCTCCATGTAATACTTAGGTCAAGATGATAGGAGGTGGGTTCCACAGGATTTTGGGGATGCCCATCTATGGTATCACAGTGGAAACCCACATACAACCTTCAGACCCCCAGAACTCTGAACAGTATTTTTATCACAGAGAGGGCAGTTTTCCAGGACCTGTCCTGCCATAGGAGGGAATCCAAGAAGCAGGGCTCAGATGCAGAGCTTACATTAACAGCCATTTTTGCAGGACCATGTTTGTTATGTAAATTGAGAACTTTTCTACTTTGGTTATAAACTAGAACTCCTTGTCTTGTGTTTCTCCAGTAACTATTTTCCAGGCATGACTTTTCCCTCTCCATGGTCCCAATTAACCTGTTTTAAAACAATAATGTTTTGGTAACTCAGACAACTGGTCTTTATTCAACCTCAATTAAGTTTTATGTAAACAAAAGCATCCTTAGAGAATAGTCCATAACATACTTCACATGGAAGAGACATGTGGCCTCACCCCTCTTTACATCTCTTTTTAACTAGTCAGGTGTCCCCAGGGTGTGCCTTTGTAGTCTGTGAGCCACGGTAGCTGTTCTTCTAAGAACTATTTTGAGGCATAATTAGTGTTGGAGCTCAGGAAGTGGGTAATCCAAAGTAGCACACATCAAAATGCTTTTTTTTTGCATTTAGTACAGGGCCTACAGGGTCTCACTACATAGACTGGACTCGTAGTGATCCTCCTGTTTACAGCTTTCCAAGTGCTGGGATTACAGGTGCGTACCACCATACCCAGTCTCAGCTGCTGTCACAGAGTGCCCTAGGAGCAGGGCTGGCATGGCTGGCCCAGGGATTGAACCCCCAGCATCTGCCTAAGCAGGTACTTTAATATGTTGAGCTATTTGGCCAGCCTTTTGAAATGCTTTTGATACTGAATGAAAAGAAATTAGTCTTTACTCAGAAATTGCCTTTGAATCAAAGTCATTCCCTTTACTCCTTCAGTATAGAAAGAGGCACTCTTTCACAGGCTCTTCTCTGGTGGAGGAAACTTCTTCCAAAAAGATGAAATTGCAACCGAGCACTACGAGAGGTTGAAGCAGGTTATGAGAAGTATGAATCTAAGTTGGGCAACTTAGCAAGACTTTACTTTAAAATAAAAAAGTAAAAACATAAACAAAAATAGAATGGGAGTCTAAGGCTATAGCTCAGTGCAAATGCCCTGGGCTCAATGTCAGAAGTGTGGAAGAAGGAAGGAAGGACAAAAGAAAGACAAAATGCAATTACCTTATCCTGTGACCAACTCTTGGATTCTTCCAAAGGGAAATATTAATCACAGCAGAAACTAAAAATCGTCATGCTCTGCAAGGTTTGTACCTCTGTTCTTCTGAGGTGAACTCCAAGAGATTTCTAGGAGACTTTAGGTCAACCTTCCTTGGAGGTGACTTGAAGTTCCAGCCTTCACCTTCTAAATGCAACTTAGTACTACCTCCCTCAGCTGACGGGAAATTTGTCCCAGGCTATTATTGACTCTTTGGACTCATGCATTTATTTCAAAGGTCATTTGTTTTGCCTCAAAAAACTGTCTACATTTCTTCAATTCCCTCTCTCTCATGAAGAAGGGTAATTAATATTTTGATATCTCCTTGCGTTATTGGGTAATCACTGTCTTGTGGTATCCTCATGTTCCTTAATAAACTTGTGCATCATTTGCCCTACTAAATGTGGTTGCTGTCAGTTAAACTTCAGAGTAGAGAGATTTTTGTTCACATATTTACTCACTGAGAATAAAATCAATCTAGTGAAGAACAAAACCAATTATACTTACTTGGAGCTAATGAGGACTGCAATCAGGAAAGCACAGAATGAAACAATCTTTAAAATGTGTCCTAAGGTTTTATAAAATGACTCCTTAAGCTGCAACATGGGGTCTTAGGGTGGGGGAAATTATATCACTTGCTAATCAGAAATTATAATTGGTACTGGAAAAGTTAAGCTGGTTTATTAGCTTTAAATCTATCTGATAGATCCCATCATCCTTCAATAGTGATGATACCAAGCTAAGAGTAACTAAGGTATTATCAAGACTTTCAGAGTCATTCAATTCCCAGCTGTTACAATGTCCTATTCCGGATTCCTTAGAGCAGTGTGTACAAGTTCTATTCACTGCCCTAATCCTGCAGT
Source organism: Ctenomys sociabilis (assembly GCA_004027165.1). NCBI lineage: Eukaryota > Metazoa > Chordata > Mammalia > Rodentia > Ctenomyidae > Ctenomys > Ctenomys sociabilis. The sequence goes on from PVKA01032652.1 coordinate 11,510, forward strand.
GTGGGGAACCACGCAGACTGTTTCAAAGCTCAGGGGTGGCTAAGGACGTCTGAGGACATGATCCTACTGTCTAACATAAGTTCAAAGAGAGATGCAGTTACATAATCATGATTTAGCAGCGAACGACTATACATATGCCACTGAGGCTAGCATGTAAGAATGTAAATATGGAATAACAACCTATGTAAGAATTATACAGTAATGACACAGGTGACTCTTGCTCTTGACTCTTGAACTCTTGTGTGCTGCTCTGGTTCATGCAGCCTGCTGTCATTGCTGATGCTGTAAGCATGTGCATTTTAAACCTTCGGACCTCATCCACAAAAATATCCCTTCTCTCAACCCCCCAAACGGCCCAACGTGCAGTCACCTTTGATTCCAGCAGAGCCACTGGAGACAGATCACTCCACAAGCAGCAGCAGCTATGCCACGACAGGCACTAAGGTTGCTCCCAAGCAGAAGTAATCGTCTCATGGGAGCAAACTACTTCCTCAGGTGACAAAGAGCAGAAACAAAACTAAGATGATGATTAGCCTACTGATCCCACCCCAGCAAACCTATAAATGCTGGCCCCTTTTCATTGTTAACAGTTCTTTCGGATTTTTTTTTCCATCAAAGCTGTACTCCTTTCAGCTCTTCTTCCTCAGCTGAAGTCTCTTCCTCATTTTTCTTTCTTCTCAATTAAAAGCCTTGCTTGTGTTCTCATAATTCTTGGTCTGGTCCTTAATTTCTATTACTTCTGAATCAAAGGAGCCCATGTGAGCTATCACCCTTATCCCCAAGCTTTCCCCACTTCATGAACTCTCATCCTTTTCTCTATAGTCAGTGTAGGTTCAACATAAACAAGGGATGCTTTCTTTCCTCCCAAATTTCATTATTAAACAAATACTTTTAATTCTGATCCAATCAATATTTACCAACTGCAGCCCTGCCTATTGTGGGATGTTGTCCCAGGACCTGGTGCTTTTTCTGGCCAGCTTCCTAGAAATTTTCAATGAACTCTTCTATTTCAGAAAGAACTCTGTGTTAAGAGTTTTGGTTTAACAAGATGAACTGCTGGGGTAGAAAATGCACATACTTGAGACAGAAGAGGATAAAGGGAGAGCTGAGATTTTGGGGCCTCTATGGTCAGGCAGGGATCCCCAAGCCTGTCCCTTCACAGGGCCTCATCAGGGATAACTGAAAAGATGAGCAGTTGTGGGAACCATCTGGACCTCCATGAGTGTATGTTGGCGACCTGAAGCAGGTTTCAGCCCCACCAGCCCAGATCACAAGGATGTCTCTGCCTTCCAGGCTCTGTCTCTCTGATGAAGAAGTAAGCAGGCAAGGGCACCATGGGACATTTAGCCAATTAAGCCAGCTTCAACTAGGTCACGTGCCACAGGCGTGCATCCTATCCTGCCCCTGAGAACCACGGAGCGAGCTGACAGCAGCCCCTTACTGCATGCCCAAGACCTGCTGAGGTGTGGAAGGGCATGCTGCATTGAGAAGACCTGCTGGGACTGACCTTGTGGAACTGGACAGCAGAAGGAAAGGCAGAGAACAGGAGGAGGTCAGCAGGAGGCCCTGCTGCTACTGCCCAGCTCCAGGAAAAAAGGCAATGTCAAGCAGCCCTGGGGCTCACTCAGTCCTTCCCTGTGGATATGTTAATGGGGGTCCATTTCTGACTTTTTATGTTAATTTATATAATGGATATTTATGCCCCAATGAATATAAAAGACACTGAGTTAATGTGCATATGAAAGAAAACCATAGCTGTCAGCAACCACTCTAAGTCCTTTCGGATGGAGTACTGTTATAGTATACTTCTAAGAAATCCTTCCATTATCACCTTGCTGTTTTGAGTACTTGCTATGGAAGTCATTAAATACTTGATTTTGTAATGAGAATAAGGCAGGTCAACAATTTATTTCAACACTTCTTGTTTAAGTAAAATAAAAGGTGCTTTCCTACATTCTTTCATTTTCCCCTCCAGGTCATTATGAAAAATGTTTGTTTAACATCCATGAGAGAATATTTTCAGTGTCTACACTGGAAAGTGTGGATTCAGCTTTCTCTTGGCAAGTCTATGTTGTCAGCGATTAGACCCAGGAAAGTGGGTGTTGTTAGATGGATGGAGCAGCTGAGTTTCCATCAAGAGCATGAGAACGTTTTCAGAAATTCTTGTGTGTGTGTGTGTGTGTGTGTGTGTGTGTGTGTGTGTGTGTGTGTTACTGGAGACTGAGCCCAGGCCTATGCACTAAGCTACACCCTCAGTCCTTTATTGTGAGACATGCTCATGCTACACTGCCAAGTCGTCCAAGAGATTCTCAAGCTTATAATCCTGCCTCAACCCCCAAAATGCTGAGGTTCTGGGTATGTACCATGGTGGCCAACTAAATACTTCCAGTTTTAAATCTCTTTAGTTTTAGACTCAACTCCTTAGTGTGAGATTTACTTATCCTTCAAAACAGTTTGATGACTTACATCACAGAATGTCACAACTACCCTTGCTGGTAACAGACAGAGAGCACAGCAGGATCAGAGGACAAACAAACTCTTGGGTCCTTAAACTGCTACTCACTAAAATCATGACTCGTGTTTTCTTCTGAGACATTTAAACATAGATTTTTCTGAAACAACAACAAAAAACAAAACAAAAACTTCTTTCTTGGGCCTATCATTACCCAATGGGCAACTAAAAGTAGAACAAAGCCTGACTTGCATTTTACATCGACCTTCTTCACAACTTAAAAGTGTGGTTTAGACCCCTTCATTGCTCTTCAGATACGTAAGTAGATTCTTCAGGGAGTATCTATCTAAAGCTGGAGAGAGATAACCCATCTCATCCACCTGTGAGACTGTAGACACTAGGATACGGGTGTTACAGGGATGCTGAATTGTTGGTGAGCACCAACAGTTTCTAGTACTGCTCTAAAACTATAGTCACCTTGGATTCTACAAGAGTCTCCACAGGACTGGCATTTTCCCAAGTGGAAGTGATGATCTCATGCAGACCTAGTTGCCCCTTCAAGCAATATGAAGTTCTGGACCCATCTCACAAACCAGAACAATAGTGATCAATCAGTCCCTGGCCAACCCCAGCAAATCTGAAAAAATAGTTCCCTTTTATGTTGTTGTTGCTAACGGGCCAGTCTGATCTTCTGCAGCAGAGCTGTGTCTCCTTTAGCTCCTAAGGGGATGCCCTTGCTCTAGTTCTTACTTTCTACCTCTGTCTAAAGATTAATCAATGCCTCTGACACATCCTGAAGCCTTTTTGATGCATGTGATGAGAGTCAGGAGCACAATCCCCTGGCTGCCTCGAAGTCCCCATGTCCTCTTTGTGGGACCACCTCCCCCCATCCAGTGACATATGTAATAATTATGGGGATGGTGGTAATACCTAATACCATTGCTATTTAGTTTTACCTTCCATATTCCAAAGAAGAAAATCATTGTGGGATTCGAGAGGACACTATTAAATCTGGTCTCACAGCCGTAGCTGAACCTTTAAAATGGGATCACACCCTGCCCTTTGGACCAGGCCAAACAACACTCTCCTGAAACACTGTCATTTAACTTCTGCTGCCGACATTCTGTACAATGTGCTTTCTGTCCTAAACTACTCAGAGACCAAGACAGAGCCCTGCCTCTTTCTTACAAGACAGCTTAATCTCACTAGCACCAATCACAAGTCATGACTCACAAGCTAGGACTCCAAGCCCTTTTGCAAGCTAATGACATATATATAGCTGCCATTTTATTAAATGTTTGAACATATTTTCAAGACTGCTTGATTCTGTATTTTCCTGGATTGCAATCCTGATTAAGTCTAAATAAGTGTGATTTTCTTTGTTGCAGCTTAGGTTGATTTTATTCTTCATTAATACATGTCACCAAAAGTTCTACTACAGGAACCTCATGGAAGTCCACCCCACCATGGCCCAGTGCTGCCCCTTTGAGCTACTTTGTAGACACACTTAACTCCACTGGAGCATCTGTTCTGCCTATGTGGGACTGGCTCTTAATTCAACAGGAACTGCCATATATCTCACGTTCCTGGACAGACAGACAGAGACCAACTGTCTATGCTTCTACAGATGCACAAATTGGAATCCAGCTGAGGTAGGGTACAAGAAATAATGTGGAGCAGAGGCTATGAAACACAGAACTTTAGAACGATAACATTAAACACTGCAGCTTTAGGACACTAAGGTGACTCAAACCCAGTTGATATTTTCTTGCTTATTTTCTCTCTTCTTTCTTTCTCTCTTCTTTCTCTCTTTCTTTCTTTCTTTCTTTCTTTCTTTCTTTCTTTCTTTCTTTCTTTCTTTCTTTCTTTCCTTCCTTCCTTCCTTCCTTCCTTCCTTCCTTCCTTCTTTCTAAAAATATACTTAGTACAGGGTCCATAGGATCTCACTATGCAGAACGGACTCACAGTGAACCTCCTGCTTTCAACTTCCCAAGCACTAGGACGATAGGCATGTGCTTCCACACCTAGCCTCAATCTGTCTCAGCAGGCCCAGGGCCAGGACCAGCACTGGGACTGAACCCTGGTCCCTGCATCTACCTTAGCAGACACTTTAATCTGCTGAGCTACCTGGCCAGCCTCATGTTTTCTTTTTCTTTTTCTTTTGATCTTCTCCCACAATACACCTAGGCAATTCCCCTTCACTTACAAATTGGCTTTTTTTTACCTGTATACATAACATCTCTTTTGACCTGGAAACCGTACATAAGGAGGCAGCGACATCAGTGGGCTGCAGGTCTCAACTTCCCTCCCATGTAAACAGTTTGTATTCTCACCAGATCGTGAGTTGGGTGACTTAACAGACAGGAGAAACACATGTTCTAAAGGCACCCCTAAGATCCATAAATATCCCTACCTCCAGATCCTAAGGCCCCTGTCCACCATCTCTTTGAATACATATTCTAAATTTCTGCCAAATAAATTCCTTAATGCCTCTTACTGATGTATCCTGCAATTTTTTTTTCTTCAACAGGAACTAGCAAACCCATGACTTCATTCTACAGCAGCTGTAGGAACTTCCAGAACCACATCTGGTGACACCTGCACTGCTGGGCTGGAAAGGACCCGGTCTGCGGCTAAGCCCAGGAGCGGGTCCCAGCTGTCCTCGCACACTGAGCTCTGCCAGTGGCACCTGGAGAGTCGGGGGCTGAAGAGAACAGAGTGCGCTGCTAAGGAACACAGTGTGGCTTCGTACAGAGCCTGGGCGGCTGAGCTTCCCGCCTTCTGCTGATGCCTGCTGTTCAGGAAAAAATGTCATCCATGCCTTTCTACAGACTCAGAGACTTGTTTTTAAGTGGAAATTCAAGAGCAACAGCTCATGTACCCCCTTGCTTCATTCCCAGGCTTTTGGTGTTTGGAAGTGTAAGACAGAGCTAAAAGCCCACCAGCTCCCAAATGTGCAGATAAACACTGCGGCACATATTCTTTAAATCAGGAGTCCTCGAACCTCTGGCTGCAGACTGCTCTGCGTGGCAGCGACCAGTGGGCAAACGAGCAACACATCAGATTCTCAGGGGAGCTCCAACCAGACTGTGAGCTACACAGACACAGCCTCTAGATTGTGAGCTCCTTGGAAGAACCCCAAAACCACCCTTCCTCCAGATGTGCAGACAAACTGTCCTGCATGGGGCCCACAGGACCCCGAGAGGCAGTCAGTCACTCCCGAGGCTTCTCGTGGGAATTGAAGAAGGCTCACTGAATTTCAGCGGCCGCCAAGCACTAGGATCAAATTCTGACGCAAGTCTACGTGGTTTTGGAGGTGGAGATTTGAACCCAGAGTGCTGGCACATGCTAAGCATGGGTTCAATGACTGAGCTTCGCTCCCAGCTTCTACTTGGTTTTAAAAGTTTGAACTGTTCTCTGAGTCAGATGGAATCATCCTTCAAAAGATAAACAACCTGTCTTTTGCTTGCTGTAGTGTTTTTCTCCGTGGGATCTGAGGCTCAAATTGGAAAGCTCTTCTCCTGCACTGGCTGGGGAGTGGGGACCAAAGCATTAGGGACAGTTAGCATCTCTGGGAACAGAGTCACCTTCTACTGTTCATCGCACTGGGTATGCTACAGAGGCCTACTTACGGTGATGTTCAAGACATGTTTGTGGAATGAATAAATGGAAAGATACAAAGAGAACCTTATTAAAATGTAAGAAAATCCTCTATGTTCAATAAAAACTGTGGGAGGCTACAGTTTTAGACTAAACTCCTGCACCAGGGTCCCAACAGACCACAGTAAACTCCAGACGGAGTCACTTCTGCTAAACCCTCACATTACCAAACTGGAACTAAATTGTTATCTTGACGTACTAAGAAATTGAAAGGGAGAAAGAGCAATGAAATTTCCCAAATGGGCCAGTTTCATTGGCAGAATAATGAATTCCTTCTGCTTCAATCCTTATGAAAAGGCAAGTGGAAGGAACCCCCTGTTAATAAATCTATTATTTTTCTATTGTTCCAGCTCCCCGTGCCCACCATACAAGGAAAGTAACTTTGAAATGATCAATCTGCCTTTGTTCTTTATTTGTGCTATCTTCAGCCTTTTTCTATCTATAAAATGAAGCTCCCTGTTCAGCCAGATTTTAAGGAATGAAGTCACCTGAATCAAGAATTGCAGATAAAGCCAATTAAGATCTTTAAACTGAATTGTAATTTGATCTTTTGACACCTGGAAATTATTCATGCCGTGGGACTTATTAAGTTGTTACATGAACTTTCCAAATTACAGTCTAGGTTTGTGGGAGACATACACATGTCAGTCACGGAGCGGGGATGCAGGGTGACAGCTCCTGCAAGGTGGACGTGGTCAGGCCAGCTGGGGCTGAAGTGGAGGAGCTTAAGGATGCGTCTCGAGCAGGCTCTGCAGAAGGAGGCAGGTGGTCGCCCTCACAACTTCACTCACAGCAGCCCCACCATGCTGTTTTATTAAAAAGAATAGATTTTAAAGAATGTCAATCAGGAATGTTTTACAATGAAGTTTGCAGAGCCAGTCAGTTAGCTCAGCTTAGGCAGGCGCAGGGACCAGAGTTCGATGCCTGGCACACCGTGCCGACCTTGTCCCTGGCACAAGCCCAGACTGAGATTTGGAAAGTTCATGTAACAACTTAGCATGTCCCATTGAGACTGGGACTGAGACTGGGCGTGGTGGCACATCCCTGTAATCTCAGTGCTTGGGAGGCTTAAGATGGGAGGATCACCAGGAGTCCAGTCTATGTAATAGTGAGACCCTGTAGAATCAGCACTAAGATGCATTTTTTCAAAAAAGAAGTTATAGCATCAAGTTTGCCAGAGGATTAGGTTATTATACCAGATTTGAAAAAATAATAGAGTAGCTGGAATGTAAGTATGAATGATATTGAAGATGAAACCCACTTAGACATCGCCCTGACCTGAAGAACCCATTCTCAGCTTGAGTTCACATGAAAGACTATTTGTGTAATATATGCCAGGCAGGGGGCTATGCTCTAGAGACACAACCATAAGGAAGGCAAGTGTGATTTTTAGTCTCTTTAAGTTCCCAGTGTGAAGCTTTTTGAAAACTCAGTGAGGAAAGGGAAAATATGAATATATTCTGTACAAGAGTGATAGAGAATATAGGATTTATGTGTATTTTTGTAGCTATAATGAAATACTGGAGACAAGTACATTATAGAGCATAAAGGTTTGTTTAGTTTATAGCTTAGGTGGCCAGAAGGACAAAGCGCAGGCTCTGGCAAGGGCAGCATTGTATCACAGTAAGGCTCCTGTGTATTCCTCTGTGTGTGATCTCTCCGCCTTACAAAGCTAGTGGGGCACATTCACAGTAGCCCCACCTTTAATGAGCTATTCCACTCACTTCCCCCAGGGACACCTCTAAACATCAGAAGGGAATTAAGTGTCAGTTTTTCTCTTAATACCATTAACATAGACTTTAAGGAACTCATGAAGGAGTTGGGAAGGGGGAGAAGTCACGCAAACCATAGCATCTGATGGAAAATGGCCAAATAGAGGAAAACCTACCCAGGAATCACACTAAGAGGAAGCTGCCAACATAGCAGATAACTTGAGTGAGGAAGGAGCTAAAGAAAAATAAAGGCATGAAGGGGAAAGGGAAAGAGGAGAAAAGGGAAGGAGAAGAAAGGAGAAGGAAGGGAAGGAAAGGAGGGAAAGAGGGAAGGAAGGAAGGGAGGGGAGGGGAGGAGATCCTCTTGTTTCCTAGAGAGCCTTGTCCAGGGAGGCGCCCTGCCCTGCGCACCACCCAAGGAGGAGGACTCAGTGCGCCCTTCTCAGTCTGCTGTGCCCCTCCCCGGGCAGAAACCAAGGTGGTAAATGCAAATAATTTCCTGAAACCAAGCTAACTTTTCTTCCCATTGTGTAATACAACTTTTTTTTTCCCAATGAATGTTATAAAAAGTTGGTTATATATATTAAACCACTCCATCCATATCAACACTGAAGGAAACTCCACAATTTATAGATAGGAGCAAACTAAGAAGCAAAGCTTAAATTTTTAAAAACAAATCATTCGGTTAGATTTTAAAAGAAACACATTTAAATTTCTCCTAGATCAAAGAGGAAATAAAGCCTGGAATTACACACTATTTAGAAGATAGTGACACATCCAATACAATGTATAAAAACTTATGAGCTGTAGCAGATCTGTGCTCAGAGGGAAAAGACACAGCATTAAATGTTTTGCTATTAAGCAAGACAAAAGGAAAATAAATGAAATGAGATTGCATTTCAAAAGGGCAAGAAATCTAGCAGAAGAACACACAAAATAAATTTGTGGAATTCAAATACAGGGAAGAAAGGGAACTGGTAAATAGGGACTTAGGCTTTTGAAAAAGATGTAAAAACCAAATCTCATTTTAAAGGGGAGAGAAAAAAAAAAACACTTATAAATGCTATTAGGACTGAGAAAAAGGCTTTGAGCCCAAATATATATAAAAAAAAAAGCTTTGAAATGTTTTTGCAATGATTGGAAGAAATGTCAATATGGAAAACTTTCTGACACTGAGCAGGAAAATTGGTGTGGCTGAAAACCGTGGAAAGGTGTCAAGAATTACGATGCACAAAGCCACCAGCACTCTGCCTCCTCTGTCTCTCTCTCCTTCTCCCTCTGTGTGTGTGTGTGTGTGTCTGTCTCTGTCTCTCTCTCCCTCTGTCTCTGCCTCCTCTCTATCTCTCCCTCTTTCTCCCTCCCTCTCTCTGTCTCTCTCTCTGTCTCTCCCTCTCTGTCTCTCCCTGTCTGTCTCTCTCTTTCTGTTTCTATCTCTCTTCCTCCCTCCCTGCTCTCTTTCTCTCTCTGTGTGTCTGTCTCTGTCTCTCTCTCTCTTCCTCCCTCTCTCCCTCCCTCCCTGCTCTGTCTGTCTCTCTCTTTGTGTCTGTCTCTGTCTCTCTCTGTCTGTCCCTCTGTCTCTCTCTTTGTTTCTCTCTCTTCCTTCCTCTCTCCCTCCCTCCCTCCCTGCTCTCTCTGTCTCTCTCTCCCTCTGTGTGTCTCTCTCTCTGTCTCTGTCTCCCTCTGTCTCTCTCTCTCTGTGTCTCTGTCTCTCTGTCTCTCTCTTTCTGTTTCTATCTCCCTCCCTCCCTCCCCGTTCTCTCCCTCTCTCTCTCTCAACACAGCGCCCTGTGCACGCTAGGCAAGCCCCTCCCCCGACTTATAACTCTAGTCCTTTTTATTTTGAAAACCATTCTTGCTACATTGCCTGCACTGACATCGAATTTGCAGCCTTCCTACTGCAGACTCCCAAGTACCTGGGACTGTGCAAGTGTGCCACTGCACCCTGCTGAATCCTGTCCATCTTTCAAGGACTACAGAAACGCTTTGCAACGTAAGCGGTCCAGAGTGCGAAAGAAAACAGAAAAGTCAAGTGTTTTCTCCAAGTTGATTTTGCGATCATTACGAAAGCTGTGAACCCAGAACACACATACACAGCTTAGAAGAATGATGCTAGACAAAAGCAGTCATAGAAAACCACCCATTCCATTTCTACAACACTGAAGGACAGGGGGCTGGTGGTGTTGCTCAGGTAGAGCACTTTCCCTAACATGTGTATTGGGTTCAATCCCCAGTATGAGGAGAAACAAAAAAAGGCAGATCCACAGAACATAGATTGGCAATTGCCTGAGTCTGGGGATATAGGGGGCAGCAAGAAAGGGGTCTCTACTAAGGGTGACGCACTATACCACAGTTGTGGTGACGGCTACACAGCTTTGCAAGTGCACTAAAAATCATTCCATTGCACATTTTATTATCTGTTCACTTATTTATTCTGTACACTGGAGGTGAAAACTGGGGGCTTGCACATGCTGCGTACGAGCCCTGCCCCTAAGCTGCGTCCCCAACCCCTCTGATATTTTCAGATAGCATATCGGGAAGTTGTGCAGGTTGCCTTGAACTAACAATCCTCGTGCATCAGCCTTCCAAGTACCTAGGACAATGGGCGTGCACTATGCCACTGGCTGTACACTTGAAGTGGGAGAAACTAATGATGCGAATTACGTATCAGTAAGGCAGCAATTTTTAAATGACAACAGATGCACACACAAAAGAGAAAACTACACATGAATTTTACTAATCAACTGGTAGTTTAGATTTTTAACTAAAACGGCAGTAATTAATGCACTAGGACCGATTTGTGGTGCTCGGTTGTTTTTATTTCTGCAATGCAAACATGGTTCTATTTTAGTCAATCTCTTCATATGATTCAAAATATTAATTCATCAAAAGAAAAATACATAAACACTTAACTAAATGCCAAAAAGGCTTGTGGAAACATTAAATACGTGTTTCCAAGAAGAAACACTCAATAAATTAGAAAGAAAATAGCGCTAACCTACTGTCCTACTTGGAACAAACAGCCAATATTGGTCACAATTGTGAAACTCCTCCAGGCAGTTCATCAAGTCAGAAATGAAATAAAGATCTGCTGTTGCCGTCAATACCCAATACTCTTTGGACTACAGTTAAGGGGGGGGGGGAGTTCAGTTTAATGATGGGAAATGAAGACACAAAATTATACTCATCTGTGCATAATATGACTAAGTGCCTGGAAGAATCACAGTAAAGTCAACTAAAGTTGTTAGAATTCATAAAAGCATCTGAAAAACTAGCCATTTATAATGAACTTTTCATTGCAAGAGAGTAGACACACAGAAGAGCACACACAGATTGAAAGTGTTCAGATTTACCGATTTCCACAAATAGGCCACATCCAAGTCAAAAAAGGGAAGGGTCAGCCTCCCCCAGCTCTTCTGCTCACTGCCAGTACCTGCCTCAGTTCCAACAATGAAGATTAGATTTGGTTATTTTTAAAGTTATTTTTAGAACTGCATTATTGGGCTGGCCAAATAGCTCAGCGGATTACGGTGCCTGCATGCAGGCACAGGGGCTGGGGGTTCAATCCCCCAGGCCTGCCGTGCTGGTTCCACCCCCAGGGAGCACTAAGATGGCAATGGAGACTGGGTGTGGTGGCGCATGCCTGTAACCTCAGCCCTTGGAGGCTGTAAACAGGCAGATCACTGTGAGTCGGGTGTAGTAGTGAGACCCTGAACTTCCTGTAGACCCCTCCCTAAAAAAATAAATAAAATAAGACTGTGTTATTGAAGTATGGCTAACACACATCTCTATGTGCACCCAGATGGACTGTGGGCTGAATTTTGTCTCAGAAGACGCTCAGGCTGTGCACTCGTCATCTCCAGATATTTTTGATGCAGCATTTGAGTGAAGGGCGTACGCTCCTTTGCTTTTCCGAACTGGCACTAATATCCCCAGATTAGAGAAGGCAGCACACGCAGCCACGCACCAACTGGTGGTTGCCACAAAAGCTGGGCAGAGAACAGAAAAGAATGCTTGCAAACTAATAATGGGACAGGAGAAATAGAATTTTTAAAAAAAAGTTAAGAAAAACATCCTATTTTTATAGCCAAAAGGCAAAAGGGGAAATAAGAGTAAGAGCAACCAAAACTAAAGAACCAACCCACAAGGAAGCCATCAACAACCAAATTTTTAAAAATGCCTTAAAAATATGAACACATTTAAAGGAAGGGTATTGGGGTCTGGGGGATGGCTCAGTAGAATAAGCTCTTCCCTAGCAAGTGCAAGGGCCTGAGTTCAATCCACACTTCTGCCAAAAAAAAAAGAAAGAAGAAAGGGTATCAACACACATGGGAGTTTTCAGGGGACAGTTTCTATGGAGTGCCCCATACAATGGACAAAAATAGATTTGTTTTAAAGTACGTAATCGCAACATTTCATATTTGGAATAAAAGGAATTCAAAAGAGGTCAGAAAATTGAACCATCCTTGCATCCCTGGGATGAATCTCCTAAAAGTCATATTCAAAGAACTAGATTGGAATGGCTCTGCACTTCCCACTAGCTCACATTATTACAGGACAGCAGGATATTGTCTCAAGCTGTGAGAGAAATCAAAGTTGGAAAGCTCAATCCAGAAACTATTGGACACAGAAGAGGTAAAACAACTGCTTGAAAATATGCACCAATAAAATGAAAGAATAAGCTAAAAAAGAAAGATAAAGATACAAGGTGTAGGCTACAGGAAATCCAACCCAGGAAGGAGACCAAAAGAATCCCAGGATCGCTAATGGGGGGCAGAGCCATGGAGAATTTTTCATGAAGATGAAGCAGATAAAATAACTAAATGGCAGAGAAAATCAAGACAGGTGACAGAGGGTCCGGGATTGAATGAGTGACAAGTACACAGAAAACAAAGTAATCCAGCAAACAAAAAGGTACTGATGATCCCTAAGAAAATCAAAGAACTATACCAGAGACAGAAAATGACCAGAGTATACTGCATGGATAAGCTGATATCATTATGATAACACAAGTATTAAAACGATGTGTAACTCCACACAAAGAATGTAAACATCGTATACTAAAAACATGAATTTTTTAAAAGCTAGGCATTGGGCACACAGCTATAATCTCAGCACCCTGGAAGGCTGAGGAAGAAGAATCACAAATTGAAGACTAGTTCAGATAGCTTACAGTTTAGTGAGACCATGTCCACAAGTAAAAAGAAAAAAAAAAGAAAAGAAAAGAAAAGAAAATAAGATGGGGATGTAGATCTGTGCCCAGGTCTAGGTACAAAGTCTGGTACAAAAAAAAACAAAAAACAAAAGGAGATAGATTTTTTAAAATTACAATGTAATGATGGTGGAAAGTTGCACAACACAGAAAATTTGATCTCTGTCCCTGTTCCTGGCTCCTAAAGCCCTTGGAGTCTCCTGCCTGATAATATCTTTAGTAAGCTAAAGACACTGAGGACTCTCAGCTGAAGGACTCCTAAATAGCTCCCAGATGGGGACTGGTTGCCACAGGAGTAAAGATCTAGCCAGTTGCAGTTTGTGTCTCGTTGTCCCCTTAAAGCCTCATGTAGTCCTTGAGGCAGGCATCTAGCATTTGTGATTAATTCATGACCCAATGCTGGGGTTATGGGTGTGAGTGCTTCTGGGGTTATGGGCGTGAGTGCTGCTGGGGTTATGGGCGTGAGTGCTGCTGGGGTTGTGGGCGTGAGTGCTGCTGGGGTTATGGGCGTGAGTGCTGCTGGGGTTATGGGCGTGAGTGCTGCTGGGGTT
>PVKA01032653.1:0-25090 GCA_004027165.1 Ctenomys sociabilis
AAGGAAAGGAAAGGAAAGGAAAGGAAAGGAAAGGAAAGGAGGGAGAGAGGGAGAGAGGGAAGGAGAAAAAGAGGGAGAGGGAGGAAGAGGTGTCATAACCAAAGATTATGGCCCTGATATCCAAGAAAAAAAAATCCATAATATTCTTTTGTCTGGAGGCTACATGTCTGAGGCAGATTTTATTCATGCATAATAATTAAAATGCTTATTTAAAGCATAGAGTTTTATTCTTAAAAACCAGAAGACGAGATCAGGGGCATTCAGGGTGGTATGGCCATAGACAGAATGATTAACTCATGATAGCCATTATTATTTTATTTTGTTTTATTTTTTGCAGAACCAGGGATTGAATTTATGCCCTTGGGCTTGCCAGGCAAGCGCTTATTCTACTGAGCCATCTCCAGAGAAGAAAAAAATCTAACATCGTAGAATGTACTTGGTTGTCCTATCTCTACCATTTATACTTTTCCACTACTTTAGCTAGGTCAAGAAACACCAAACTCTAAAGAAATTTTTCATCTCCATTTCTCTGTTATTTTGCTCATATAATACTCAGCATTTATTGAATACTGACTTCATTTTAGGCACTGTGCTAAGTATTTTATGCACTGTATTTTTATAGAGAAATACTTATCCCTCACTCCTGGTATTTCTTTCCATATGGGATGGCACCCACCACTGCGCTTAGCAAATGCCAAGAACAGACTTTAACTAGCATCGAATGGGAAACACATGATGAAGAGAGCACACATAACTGAAGTCCTTTCCCCGTTCCCATTCCTTTTTAGATATTCCAGCTGTAGAGCACATGTGTGTTTGCCTGTTCTCAGTAAAGCCAGGAGCAAAGTGGTGATGTCCCGGCCCTGCATGGCTGGGAAAAGACAAGTGGGATCCAGATCTGGGTGGGATATTGATCCATAAGAAGACTGCCTCTAAAGGATGCTGCAGCTCAGAAGGATAAGGTAACAATTTCTTTGGCTTTTGATAAACACAAAATGTATAGATTTTACATATCTCACTATGAGAGGTCCCACAAAGAAAAGCCTAGAACAAACGTGTGGTTTAAAAAGAGGCTTATTTGGACCAGAAATCAAAAGAAAAAGAAAAATGTTTGTGTTAAAAAAAACAACATGATACTCAAATCCAGCAAATTATACTAGCTTTGCCTTGTATACAGAAAGAAAGAGACAAAACTAAATTATAGATTCTGTTGTTATAAACTCAGAGTAGTCTTTCTGAAAAATAGTTATGGAATAGAGGAGAGAAATACAATACCAGAGGCCTACCCTTTTGCTGAAGAAAAATATGTAGAAGAAAGAAGTGGCTTGGAACATTCAAGGGGGATCTTGGGTAGTGCGTGACGTCATCAGTCATTGACAGCTTTGTTGGGATTCTCTGTGAAGTGCTGTTGGTTTATACAATAATTTAAAAACTTGCTTTGAAGTTATTTTGTAAAAATGACTGAAATACAAAAGTAAAGTACCAATAGTAAGACAGAAGTGGAAATTATTAGGCATGTTAAAGATAGGAAATATTCAGCTTCATTAAATTATTTTTAGACTTAAACTAGTCAACTGTTTAGTTTACAGTTCAAAGAACAAATTTAAAGTATTTGCATAAAATTCTGACTTGTAGAGAGAGAAAATAGATCCAAAAAAATTATAAATTGGAAATAAGTATCAAGAAGTATTTCAAATATTCAAATACAAAGAGAAGTTTCATTTCCATAGCATATATATGGTTTGTGGCTTGACTTCTTCATAAGAAAAAAATCCTAATGATTAACTTTCTCTTGAGAAACTCAATCTGTTTATTTTGCTACAAAATTCCATGAAAATTTACTGTCAGCTGCCTCTCTAATTTGTTAAAATACATTTCTTTAAAAAAATAAGTGGGGAGCTGGGGAGATGGCTCAGTGGAATAAGTACTTCCCTGGCAAGTGCAAGGGCCTAAGTTCAATCCCCGGTTCTGCCAAAAAATAAATAAATAAATAAATAAATAAAGAAGTATTTTTGATTACTAAATATTCTTTCCAGTTAGAACTGAGTTAAAATTTGAAGTAAAACATTACTTTAGCATTTACTTTATATATATATATATATAACTTGTATATAACATATAGATATACCTACCTATTATATAATATTTTCATGGAAAATGTAGAATTGTATTAGAACCCTTATAAATAATGGGAAAATACAGCTTAAAACACTATCATTTGCATTCTCATAGGGAAAAAACAGACCCAGCTTTCATCATCACTCATTGTGAGCTCAGCCTTCCCTGAAGAGAAATCAAATGCAGATCACTCCTAGATAATAAACATCTTCTTATTACATCCAGACATATGAATAGTCTTATTTCATTCATCAAAGTACCCAATAATTTATGAGTCAAAATTCCACATTTCATTTTAAGTGTTTCCATTGCCAAAGCTCTTGTAGTGAGTGGCTGCTTCTTTAGCTATCTCTGTTTCCCTACTTGGTGCTTCTGTTTCTCCTTCCTTACCTGTACACTACCTCTGGATCCTCCAGGGTTAAAACAAGGGAAAGAATAGGACAGGACAGGAAGTATCTTACCTCACTGGCACCACTATAACCTAGTTATTTCTAGCTGTGGCACACGCTCAAAGCCAACACTTTCTGGCATTTCAGAGCTGATTATTCCTGTAGTATTTTGTGGGTATTTTAGAGCCCCCCCCCCAAAACTGCCTATGCTATGAGTGAGGCATTTACCTTTAGCTGCTCACTTACATTTCTTCCCTCCCACAATAGTTGAGGTCGCTTCATCTTCCTAAACTGACCTCGGGGTGAAATGTGCAGTGACTTCAGATTGGCTCTGTTCTGCTGAGCCCATACCCAATCCATGAGAAACTCAAACTCTTTATCCTTCTTTGTAGTATAAATGCAACTAACATTCAGTGTAGGCTAGGTTCTATCTCACTCTATTTCTCTATACTTTAGTCCAACAGTGACAGCCCTTTGTCCTGCCTATTGCAGCTTATTTATTTAAACTTCATCACAATCTCATACATTGGATCAACAACAGCTATTTTTAGCACCTATCTAAGTACAATTACTCAAAGACTGTGAGCATGACTTCCTTTACTTCTTTCTAGAAAGTGGGTCCACATATACATATTGAGAGAGAAATAACTATATTTCACACCTTTAAAAATCTAAAGAGAGCTAGAAGACCTGGCACAGAGCTCTCTGCCTATTGGATGTGCCAGACCAATGGAGAGAATAAGAAAGAAGTCTGCTCTTTTCTCTAAAATACAGGTCCAGAGAAGTAATGATAAGTTAAACAACTTTCTTTGTTACTCCCAAATATTTTGGTACTAGCTCAACTTTGCTATTGCCCAAGATAGTTTTTCCTAAGTATCCAGTTCTGGGAAACCATTGCTGCCACAGTAACTGAATCCCTGCTCCTGACTTTGAGTTTTGCTGTTCATAGTTTCACCCATCTGCCTGGACCCTCCTCCTCCAATAGGAAGGATCTGAATAACAGATGTTCCCTTGTAGATGGTCCCATTAAGCCTAAGCAAGGACCAACTTGTGCACTATACCAAGAGTGAAGTGTGAAGGTCATGCCACCTGTAACAAGGAACCAGAGGGTGTCCAACACTGAGAGTAAAGGAATTGACTGAGTTTGGAGTAGAAGTGTGAGTATAGAGAAGAATAGAGAAGGGTGAGTGGAGACATCAGTTTCATTATCTTTTTTGGTCATCCTTTCACAGGAGTTTCACATGCATGACACTAGTTGGCATGAACTTTGACAATGGCTCATTTAACACAATATTTGTGTATACAGGTGTGGGGAGTTAGAGAACTTGGATTTTAATTTTCACACCTCCGTTTACTGGATATGTGACCCTAGACAAGTTACCTGGGCAATGTTGTGGGATAGGGGGAGTAAGAATTTCTCATTTTTGCTCCTTCAGGCATCTAAAAATCTGTTGAAATCTGATCTTGACGCTCATGACAATCTGAATTTCCTCTAGGAGAGCATGTATACAGGATTGTCTGGTCTGACAATAGCCCCACTTCTATTTGTATTGTGCTTCCCTGCCCCCAGAGTCACCACCAACCCCACGGACTAGTCTAACACAGACTACATCTTTGCCAGGCCATATCTAGAGGCTCCAGGCAAAGGTGAAGAAGGCCAGTCTAGGGATGAGTTTCCTCTCTTTTTTTACTAATATATGTTTACAGTATATAGTGTTTATGTCTCTTATATAGAGTTGGTACATATACATAACACATCCTAATTCTTTTGTTCATGTCTTTTCTTTCCTATTCTTCACCCTTCACTTTGTCTCTTGATCCTCTTCAAGAATGATCTCTCCCCTCCTATTACCTATCTTTTATTTTGCTCTTGACTTATAATTTGTGTTTCCATCTAAAGGAAACTATATCATAATTAAGTTTGTCTGTCTGATTTCTCTTAACATTATGGTCTCAAAATGCATGCATCTTGTACAAATAACTAAAGTTTATTTTTCTTTGTGACAGAGTAGTATTCCATTGTGTGTAAATATCACATTTTCTTTATCCATTTGTCTGTGGAGGGACTTATAGATTGCTTTCAGGATTTCTCTGTTATGAACTTTGCTGCTGTAAACATGGGCATGCATGTATCACTGTAATATGACAGCAGCCATTGTAGGTTTTTAGTGAGAATTTCACAAAACCCAAGTCCATCCATGAGCTAAGTATGCAGAAGGTTAGACTACAGTTGAGGAACAGAAAAAGCAATCTCTAACATTTTCAGTTGCTGTGGTTTGGGGATCTTTACTCTAGTATTACACCACAGAGCTGACAGCCACTTCCCTCATGTCTGTTTTCAACACAAGTCCTACTCCTGCCAATTTGGGCAGCGCCCTCAAGCTGGCCCCGACCCACTTGTGTTGCAAAATCTTGTGTAAGTAGCATGCATAACTGAGGTCTTGCCCCTCAGTCCTGTGATAGTCACCTGAAATAAGGATTCAGAGCTGAAACGGAGAAACCAAATAATGCATATGACATAACACTATTCATTGGAAATGAGCAATTCATTTCCCTTTTTAAAATTCTATCTCATTCAATATTCCTCCCAAGATGTCTTTGTTTTACTAAGCTCATAAGAAAACTACAAATTAGGAAAAACACAAAAGTAGGAAAGAAATAAAGAAATTGTATATATTTTTGAACCCATATAAATTAGCTTTAGCAAATATGAATATCAGCTGGACTCTAATATGGAAAAACAAATTCAAATACGCTAAGATGTAGAATGAATCTCCTTTTCAAACACAAAATTCTTGGACAAAACTAAACAAAAAAAAAGGTTTAGAAATGAATGACCATTTCGTATCTAGATATTCAAAATAGTTAGTATAAATATGCAGCCACATTCTCTTAATTCAATGAATAAAAAGTTTTATTCTAATAGTGTTATGGATGGGATATCACGTCTGCATCTTGTACAATGAATAACCACTAAGACGACAATATGCAATGTATTTATTATCGAAACTGTCCTACTAATCAGTTTTGAAACTCTCATTATAATATTATTAAAAAAATAAAATGCAAATTTAAAAATACAGTTTCAATTAGAAAGGCAGATATTCTCATTGCCATTAAATAATAATGAATATGTATTTACTGAATATTGGGCTAACATGACATAAAATTACTTTTGCTGATGCACTTACATATTTTAGGCTAGATATGATTGAAATATAAAGCAGAAACCAGCCCCCTTTCCTTGTGCCACCAATTTCCCAAGTTCATTAGTATCTTTTACCAAAGGAGATGTTGATCTCTACTTAGATTTCCTCCCTGCTATTCTGCTCTTTACTGATGCCTCTGCTCTAACCCAGGTGGACACATGGAGGAGATATGAGAGGTTTATTGGCCACTTGTATTAGCTGAGAAACTTTGGCCACAAGTAACAGAAAACCTAAGAAAACAGCTTTTGAAAATAGCTAAGAAATATTTATTATCTCACATAAGAAGATGGCTAGATGGGAATGAAGGTCGGCTCAGTCAATGTCACCCTGGCTCCATGCCCTTTCCATTTTTTTCCTCTGCCATTCTCATCAGTGATAGTAGCTTTGTCCAGTTTCAGGCATCATCTGCAGACACAGTGGTTTTCTGTGTGTCTCTTCTTCATGAACGAGCAAACCATTCTCAGAGGCCTCCACTGGCCAGAACCGTACACAGCGACCCACTCACTTTCCTACCATTCACTAGTGGGAAAGGCGACTGGTGTCAGGAAGTTCACGGTTGAGGGAAGAACAGTGAATTACGAAGGAGGACATGAGGTTTTGTAGAAAAGAGGAAAGAGGAACATGGATCATAGGGAAACCACACCAATGTGTATTTCACCCTGGGAAGTTGTGGGTTTCTCTGTATTTCAGGCCAAAATAAACTTTCTTTTGCCTTTCTCAGGACCGTGTACTAAGCAATAACAGATTTTACTGGAAGAAAGGTATTTTGTGTGTCTCTTACTAGGGTCTCTCCCTCTTTCTGTGTGTGTGTCTCTGTGTATGTGTATATGTATGTGTGTGTGTATCTATCTCTGTGCATATCTCTGTGCGTGTGTCCCTCTCTGTCTATCTCTGTCTGTCTCGCTCTCTCTCTCTTTCTCTCCTCCTCCCCTCAGCCCCTTACCTCCACAGATACTTTGCTTGTTTTGACAGTAACCCTCCCTTTCCCACAGAGCATACCCCTATTTCTTTATCCTATCACATATCTGAAGCATTTTAGGGCACAAGAGATGACAATGGAAATGTGTTCTTAACATGTAAACAAAGCTCTGATAATTTCCCAATGAAATGGGCCAGAAATTTGATAGAACGATTTCCAAAAGTATCTCCATAAAATTCTGGGAACATTCCATAAAAAAAATATAGAAGATGCTAGCCAGGGCCGTGGTACATGCCTGTTAACCCAGCACTTGGAATTGGAGGCAGGATGACAAATTCAAGCACAGCCTGGTAACTAGTGAGTTAGCAAGACCCTGTCTCAGGAAAGCAAAAAGATAAGGGAGTGCAAATACCCTGGCTTCAAGCCCCAGGAAAGAGTGATTCTATGATTGAGTAAATTAGAGTGACGCTGTATATTCTTTCCTTCTCTTGTCCTCCTATAAATTGCTCAGAGTGGAATTCTGGAATCAATCTCCATGTGCTCAAATCTATGTTCCACCACTTGCCAGCTGTGTAAATGTCATAAAGCCCTGTTTTGTCATTTGAGACAAGCGGAGCCTAAGGCTACTATTTAGTTGGGATTGCTATTGGGTGAGATAAGCTACACAGAGTTTTCAGTACTGTGCTTTGTATATTTATTCAGTAAACAAATATTTACTTACTATATATCAACATATATATGTATATATGTAAATACTATACATATTGACTATGTCAACATCCCAGGCCTCATTGAGCCTACATTCTAATGGAGGAGAGAAGGGACAGATGATAAAGAAGTAAATACACAAAATAATTCAGATAATGATGTTATAAGAAAAATATAAACATAGCAATGTTGTAAAACATAACCAGGAGGTGACTCACTATCTTAGGTGAAAGAGACAGGGAAGACATTCTGAAGAAAGCATTTTATCTGAGACCTGAGAGACGAGGATGAGCTAGAGCCATTCATTCATTCAGTCAATGTTTCTCCATACTCAATGTGTCCCAAAGACTGTCTTAACAACTAGGTATAAAGTAACAGACAGAGTAAGGATGTACCTACTCTAATGGAACTCCTGTTCCAGTGTAAGAAAGCAAAGGAAAATATATGGTACACCAAGTGACAGAGTGCTGTAAGGAAGAAAATAAAGAGAAAGAATGTTTAACTTAAACCTTAAATTTTTAGTAGGGCTGCAGCGCTTCCTCACTGAAAGGGTGATCTGTAGGCAAAGATCTGAAAGAAGTGCCCCACCCCCAGGATGTGCTGAGATGGAGACTGAGACTGGCACGTGCCTATAATCCCATCTCTTGGGAGGCTGAGATGAGGAGGATCACTATGAGTCTGATCTGGGCAGTGAGACCCTATAGATCCTGTACTAAACACAAAAAAGAGAGAGAGAGAGAGAGAGAGATCTGAAAGAAGTGAAAAAGCCATGCAGAAATCGAAGGGAAAGGGCTGGGTGGGGTGTAGTTCAGTATTAGAAAGCATGCCTAGCATGCTGGAGCCCTGTGTTCAGTCAGGACAGAAGAGAGTAAGGAATAGAGGGAGGAGAGTGGAGGGGAGGCAGACTGGAGGAAGATAATTTTAGGCCAAAAAAAAGCAGCAAGTACAACTCTGTGGGGTAAGGGCACCCTTGATGCATTGAAAGAAAAACAAGGAGGCTGGCATGCCCAGAGGCAAGTAAGTGAATGGGAGTGTGGTGAAAACAAGGCGCCAGCTATGTAAGAATAGCAAAGGTCAGGAGTAAAATAGTTCCAGGCAGATGGGGCAGCAGCAGCGAAGGCCCTGAACCAGAATGAATGTCGGCCTGTTCGAGCAACAGCGAAGTGGATGGCAGAGCTGGAGCACACCCAGCCGGGGGAAGGTGGAGGTGAGGCCTGAAGAGTCACTGGGGTCAGAACATGCACAGCCTTACAATTATAGGGCAGTGTGAGGAATACATATATACTCTCTTAGAGGCAAGAGTCCATTCTATTTAGCTCATCTTCTAAATCAATCCCCAAATGCTGTGAATTATGCCACTGTACTCACCACAGCAGGAACTTACCAATGTGCCTCTAAATTCTCTTTTTTTTTTTTTAGGCTTAAGTTTCAATTGGTCAAATCACTCCTCTTGTCAAAAATTCCTATCGATTATGCTTTAATTGTAGAATCAACTCCACGCCCACAGCCTGCCCAGATTTCAAGGTCTCCCTGTATGAGTCCTTCCAGGTACCATTAGAGGAAACAAAACTGCACTCTGGCCGGGCGTGGTGGTGCAGGCCTGTAATCCCAGCACTCGAGAGGCTGAGGCAGGAGGATTATTGTGAGATCGAGACCAGCCTGAGCTACAAAGTGAGCTTAAGGCCAGCCTGAACTGCATAGTGAGACCCTGTCTCAAAAAGACAAAAAAAAAAAAAAA
Organism: Ctenomys sociabilis; assembly: GCA_004027165.1. Classification (NCBI taxonomy): domain Eukaryota; kingdom Metazoa; phylum Chordata; class Mammalia; order Rodentia; family Ctenomyidae; genus Ctenomys; species Ctenomys sociabilis. The sequence continues at coordinate 9,082 of PVKA01032653.1, forward strand.
AAAAAACTGCACTCTGTGTTATGCGATCTCAGTACGTGATCTGTAACTCGGCTCATGACTTAGTTGCAGCACTTAGCTCAGGCCAGTCCCTCGGCATGTGTTCTCCTCGCCTTATTCTCTGGTTCTCAGAAGTTCTGTCCTCCTTCAAAGCGAACTGAGTGTCACTCTTCTCTGACCTTGTGGTTGATGGCACAGTTAGTTGCTCACACACTCCTTCAGCCACGTGCTTGTCGGTCTTGCTTGTGTTCCACTTTAGGGTGTTTGTCAGGTCGCCTTTTTGCAGAACTAGTTGTTACTCCTCTCACTTCCATTGAATCGTGAGGGGCCTGAAGGCACAAGCTGTACTGTCCAGAAGTAGCAGGACCTAATATAATTGCCAGCACACGGTAATCAGTTAAGTTGTTAATGAAATGAAATTCAAGAGTCCTTTAAGCAAAGCAATGAGACATAAAAAAGAATGTGGTCACCTTCTGAAAGTTTGTAGAGCCATAATAATAGCTTCCATTTATTAAGTCCTAACAATGATCCCAGTACTATGCATATAGCATCGCATTTAACACTCATACTGACCCAGTGAAGGTCATGCTATAGCCCTCAGGTTAGAGAACATGGCTAAGGAACTGACTTGTTTAAACTCACAGCATAAGGGACAGGATTTAAACTGAGGTCCCTCCAGCTTTCAAGCCTGTGTTCTTTCCACTATACATGATATCAATCAGGACCTAGTCAGGAAAGAAACAGCCTTCGTCAGAGGAAGGGAAATGTTTTTTCTGTTTTGTTTTTTGCAAATGAATGGAAGAGTGAAGAAGCCAAAGCATGAATGGTGAAGCAGTTCAAAGATTAGCCATATCAGAAAGCCATTCCCTTTTGTTGCAAAGGTGACACTGGGAGAAGAGTGTCACCAAAACCCAGACCCTGGGCTGCAGGGCAGAGGCAGTGAGAACTGCTGGGGGAACTGCCCAAGTGGAAGTGGGACCAGGAAGGGAGGGGCTGTCCAGTGAGACTGTCAGACTCGACAGGAAGCAAGAAAAGAGAGGAAGAAATACCCTGGCCTCTCCCTTCCCCGGCTGCTGGGCTTTTCAAGGTACCTGTTAGTGCTGCAACAGAGCAAGGGGTGAAGAATAAGAGGGCTTTTGAGAGGCAATAACTCAGGAGAGCAGGGGAGGTGGGTTGATTTGAGACTAGCGCCCACAGGCTACCCAGAGGAAAGGACTATGGAATTAAATAGTATTTAATTTGGGGCTAAGATGAATGATGATGGCGGCTGCAATAGCACGGGAAAGACTCTTCAAAAGGAACAAAGTTATACTGATTCCTACACAAAGGTAGACTATATATATATATATATATATATATATATATATATATATATAATTTTTAAATCTTTTATTTATGTATTCCATACAAGGTCTTGCTGTGCAGCTCGGACTCTTATTGATCCTCCTATCTCAGCCTCCTCAGCGCTGTGATTACAAGGGTGCAACACCACACCAGGTCTCAGTGGCTGACATAGCATGCCCAGAACCCTGTTCAGAGGCCAGCTTGGCATGAGGTACCAGGGATCAAACTTGGGTCCTTGTGCCTGCCAAGCAGCTTCTTACACCACCAAGCTATTTCCCTAGCCCCATAAAGGTAGGCCCTGTTTGCATGAGATGGCTCAGTGGAATAAGTGCTTCCTTGGCAAGCACAAGGGCTTGAGTTCAATCCCCGGTTCCGCAAAAAAAAAAAAAAAAAAAGTAAAGAAAACAAAGCAGGTTCCAGACACAGACTACCTATGTGTTTTCCTGTGGTTAAAGAGTACAATTCATTCCTCTTAAAAGTCTTTTGACAAAGTAGATAAAGTTGAATATCTGTAATTATATGTGTCCAATGTAAAGGATAGTGAAAAATATACTATTACTATCCAGGCTTAGAGATAGCCTGATCTTCTTAAAGAAGCTTTTTGTGAATTAAAGCTACCTATTTAAAAACTTGCCATTGTTAACTATCTTCATCTTTTCTATTATAAGGCCAGGAATCCATCACAGGGCCTTTCACAAGCCAGCACACATTGCACCACTGAGCCATACCTCCACCCCTCATTATAAGCACTTTAAAGCATCTAATTCAGGAGCATTAATTACATTCTTAATATTGTGCAATCACCCCTATTTCTGAATCTTTTTTTAATTCCTAAACAGAAACTCTGTGACAAGAAATAAATATTTCCCCTCCCTTCACCCATATAATGAATTTGCTTCCAAATATATCAAACAATAAGGTGGATTTGTAGTTTGCTAGAGGAAGAGATAGATAGATAGATAGATAGATAGATAGATAGATAGATAGATAGATAGATGATAGAGGGACATAAAAGATTACCAGATGCATAGAGATATATAATAAAAATGTTAATAATAGAATCCAGGTCATGGATATATAGGTTCAAGTTCTTGTATGCTTGAATTTTTTTTAATAAAACATTGGCAGAGGAGGTCAATACTTGGGCCCCAGCCCCAGAGATTTTGATTTAATTGATTGGGTCTGGACATCAGAGTTTTAAGAAGTGCTCTGGATGGTTTCCTGTGTGTATCAGGGTGGAGACCCACAGCTCTCAAGTCCACCATGGGATCACAGCTGAAGAGAGCAAAACCGATGAGAGAGCGCAAAAAGGATGGGAAGAGGGGGCGAAGTCTTGTGTTCATGTCAGAGATGGGGCCTCCAGCCTGGGTTGCTAAGTGCCAGCCCCGCCCCGGGGTTCGCTGAGACAGCAACTGAGACTGGCCGTGGTGGCGCGCTCCTGTAATCCCAGCTCTTGAGAGGCTGTAAACAGAATCACTATGAATCTGATCTAGTAGTAAGACCCTGAACACCCTGTAGATCCTTTCCTTAAATCTATTTAAAAAAAAAAAACAACAGCTACTCTATAGGTTATTGAGAATATAGCAATGGTCACTGTCCCCCAAAGTTATCAAAATAGGAATGAGATGTTTATGTTTAATTTAAGCTTTTAATTTATTATGTCGTCCTTTGCAACATTTCCTATAGCTTTAAACAAGGGTATCCATACATCCAGAAGGAAACTTTTAGCCTGTGATCTCCCCCAACTCTTGAAAAGTGCGAGATCTACCTGCAACACATATACAGAGATGCTGTCATGCTTTATTCACTTTATAAAGTTCTAGGAAGAAGAGATGGGCCTGTTGAGACAAAAAAAAAAAAAATGGGATAACGTTGAGCTCCTCAAAGATACTGGGACAGCAGGGAGGGAACAAGAGAAAGAGGGAGGATGGCATAGTAGCCTCATTTTGGGGCTTGGAAAATTGACAATTGCTAAGATTCATTTGTAACTCAATTGACCTACAAAAGGTGTACTTGATTCTCCCAAAAAAACTAATTTCCACGCTGCTAATTACAATATGTTCTCTGCAGTAGAACTATGGCTATGTTCCATAACTCTTCTCCTATCCCCAGCTACTTTAAGCCTTGCTCTGGTTACTAGACTGCTTAAATTTGTTTTCTCTGCAGTAAATAATCCCAGTCCATTTAATATGTGAAAGGAGACAGAAACATGAACATCTGATCTCTTTGTCAGGGGACCCCAGCTTGGCTCAGGACAGTTGCCAGCTGGAGGCAAAACAGGGCCCAAGGGCAAAAGCAGAATGGCACAAGAGGAAGGGGACCAAAGGTCAGTTACAGAGCAGCTCTATCACAGGTGAGATCTTAAAGGGAAACTGCTGGCCCAAAAGCAGGAAGCAAACAGAAGTTCAGAAGCCAAAGGAATGCAAGAACACACCAGAAAAGGGGATGCCAGAGAGAAAAGAGTGAGGCTTGGGCCATGAATGAGCCCAGAGTACGTCAAGCTCATGCTTAGCTTAGTTGTGTTTTGTTTTGTTTTGTTTTGTTTTGTTTTTATACCAGAACTCAGGACCTTGCACTTGCCTCAGGCAGGCACTTATGCGGCTGAGTTATCTCCCCAGCTAAGCTTATTCTTTAAAAAAAAAATGAAAGCCTTTATTTAGTTACTTATTTGGCATAGTTCTCATGATACAGCTTGGACTTGTAGGGGTCCTCTGGTCTCAGCCTCCCCAAGGCTGGGATTACAGGCACACACCACCACATCCAGTTTCAGTGGCCGGGCCAGCATAGTCCTTTATGCTAACCATTTTATGTGGTGCCTGGGTTTGAACCTGGGTCCTTGCACTTGTTAGACAGGTGCTTAGACCACTGAGCTATCACCCCAGCCTGCTAAGCTCATGCTGGGAGCTTGTCCTGTCTGGGTCTCAGGTAAGCAGGCAGGAGTTAGGAATTACAGGCCGGGACAAAGAACAAGGAGGAAAAGGAAGAGGAGGAGGAAGATGAAGAGAAGGAGGAAGGGGAGAAACCCCAACCATATCATCATAGACCTATTAATCGATGCTTCTTTTGATGACCCAGAGCCAAAGAAGTTATACATGGTATCCTCTATTTTAAAAGGGAAGCATGCAAAATATTTTAGAAGCTTGCAAATAACATGGTTTAAAAAATTTTAAAGAAAGGTTCCTTTATCCTTGAAAAGATAACTCTCAGCTGTGAGGAAAATACACACATGTGTAAGCTCACACTGCCTCCATCAATCTAGGCAGCTGTGGTGGCGTTTCAGAGAAGCAGAGGCATGCCTTTGGACTTCTCCATTTCTCCCAGCTAGTGTGACTGCTATTTTTCCTTTCTCCTCTGTTTTGTAGCTGTAAAGTGTATTGACATCCTTAGATGACTTTGATACAATGTGGAAATTTGAAAACAAGGAAAGACTATACTGGGATAGCATAAACCCTGTGCTTTATTCACTACATCCAGGTGAGAAGACACTGCAACAGACCCAAGTAGTATTATTGAGGATGAGGAGAAGGGTTAACGGCTCTAAGGCCAATGGTGCGGGGGAAAAAGTACTCCATAAGAAAGAGGCTGCTGTTTTCAGAAATATGAGCATGGAAAAAAAAAAAAAAAAAAAAAAGCAGGATCTGGGGAGATGGCTCAGCGCAAAAAGTGCTTCCCTGGTAAGCGCAAGAGCTCGAGTTCAATTCCTAGTTCCACCAAAAAAAAATAATCTGAGTAGGTATCTACCGCAATCTGTGAAGACTGCAGTTCATGAAATCACAGGGATCTGAACCTATAGCTATCTCTCTTTAAGTTTTTATTTTGGGGTGTTTTCCCCCTTTCAACTGTTGTGTTTCCTTTGCTGGGGAAATTACTGCCAAACTCCTGGTGTTCCAGTGTCTGCCCTCCCTCTTATCCTGCTTCGACCTGAATCCTGGAGTCCACTTGGGTGGAAATGTAGCCTATAATGAACCCAGAGTTAATCATCTGCAGGTTTCCTCTGATAAGTCACAGTATGTTTGCTGCCCTCTTTTCAAAAGTCAACAGCAGCCACAGGGATGTGCTGACAGTGGCCTATGGCATTCTGAGCACGGGCCAAGACTGGAGGTGGGGTGCTGGGGTGTCTCTCTGAACACCTATATCTGGAATGCCTCTGTTGCCCTGAAGGCACTTGTCTGTGTCTCTGATGGACACAGCTTAGAGGTGCCAAAAACTGAGCCAAATTTGCTGGGTGTACAAATGGCCTGACGTCAATGGAATTTGCACATAATTTAGGCCTCATGTGAGATGTACTGTCTGAGCTCAATGATCTGTCAAAACAATCTGGGAGGCAGAGAAGAAAAAAGAAAAGGTGGAGAGAAACAGGAAGAAGCAAAGTAAGAAGGACAGGAAAAGATAGAGGAGAAGAAAAAGAAAAAGGAAGTAAGGACACAGTCAGAGGCTGTGGCAAGACAGGTTCAGCTTTTGGCTCCTGAGGCCAATGGTCTCCGTGAGTTTGTTGAAAGCCTCAGTGCCAAATAAAGCACGGCCTTTTAAAGCACTGAATTACATGAGAGCGGAGCTGTTAAAATCAGTATAGCAAAAATCCAGCTGGGTTTGGCCAGGGCCACAAAGTACAAAATGATGAACATATGTACTGCCAAGACCCAAAGTTCCCCAGATGTGGTGGCCCAAACAGTTATTTGAATTTATATCCAGATTTTCATTCTTTAAAACAAGAAATCTGCTATGAAGAAATGGGCATCTGTTCTTCTGGATTGCCCTGTGTCCAGACGGGGATTTATTGTGAAGCTAACAAAGTTTAAATTTCAGAGTTCTTCACTTGCCTGAGTCCCCATAAGTGCTAGGATTTATGAAGTACTGTAGGTGGAGAGGGCTGGCTAAATGGTAACACACACACACACACACACACACACACACACACACACACACACACCAGTATTCCTGGTAAATTGCCTAAATATCTTAGAAGAAATTAGCTTAAACCCCCAAGATTTGTAAATTAGTTTCTCTTAATGAAATTTACTCATAACTATTTTTTAAACTCAAATTATTTTTATAAATGATGGGTCCAGACTATAAAGTCTCAAGTTCCACAAAGTCTGAGTCTCCCCCCTTCTGCCTCTGTGGCCTCCCCCTCATTCACTTATGTAAAGACAGTCTTCTCCACACTCTGTGGCAGGTTCGAGGGTCTATGCCCAGCCAGTGAGGGGGACACTGAGGGGTTCAGAAACAAGCATGTGATCCAATATGGATTTTTTGCTGGAAATTTGTATGTCAAGAAAATCACTTAATTGTGGGGATACATTCCTACCAACCATCTTGCTTCTATAAGAAGGAGAATAAAATCAGCACTAAGAAAGCAGAGCTGGAGGCACAAAGGAAGCCAGGAAGTAGCAGTGTCCCTTGCACCCCATACCAGTTGCATGAAAGCTGGGGTAGCTAGCCCCAAGCCTTGGAGACAGATACAACGAAGCCTTCTTTCTTACCCAGAGTGGGGTTTCTGTCACTTGCAATGGAAAGTCTTGAGTAATACAGGTCCTACTCTACTAGAAAAAGATAACTATTATTTTTTTCCATTCTGAAGATAGTACTTAGGTGTATTTCCTCCTAGTAGTTATAATTATACATAACATTTAGTGCTCACGCCTATGAAGGGCTATACTCATTGTAACCCACTGTATCTGAAAAGTATCTTAACGATGTATATACTGTTATTATCATGTCCATTTCACTGAAGAGGAAATTGAAGGCACATAGAAGTTAAACAACTTTAATTAGTCTGTGGTTGGCTTTCGACCTTGGGCTCCTGTTGCACTGTTCAGCTTGGGCCAGCTGATTTGGAAGCTACATCATTTTGAGAGCAATTCTTACAGCAAGACCTCATTAGCTGTCACTGTTATACATCGGATGCTCTTAGAACAAATGCCAGGCAGGGGCAGCATGGCATGCTTCTCTCAGAACCAGCTAAATATGGAAAGCACACAGAATATAGTCGATGCTTCACCAATATTTGCATGCCAGTCAATGGGGCTCAAATCCCACTTTTCTCGTCTCTCAAATATGCTTCCTTTTGACCTTTCTCCCTCAATTGATCACAGAAAGGCATTGCCCCTTAGCGTCAGTACTGGCACTTTCTAGCTGTAGCTCATCTGTTGTCACTCCCTTTCTAATGTGTTATCGCTGACACTCAACAGTAAGATTCCACTTCAGAAGTTTTAATGCCGAAGGTGGAAGAATGGACTGAGGGGTCCCGATCTTCTCAACCCACACATATTGTGACTCCAACTTGGAGAACCTCGCCCTTGGTTTCATTAAGTCCCTCCTTCTTGTGCCTCTTCCAGAATAACTTCCAGGACTGCTTCTGTTTTTTCCTGCCTGTGGCTCCAGCCTGATAGCTTTACAATGATTAAAAGCCTGGCTCCTGCTGTCACCAAACCAAGCCTTCCAGCCTGAGAGCCGTGAGAACCCAATCCTTTCACTTTTCAACAAACATTTCTTGAGATGGAGGAAACACTAATGATTCAGAGATGAGTAATGCAGTTTTGTCCTTCGCCAAATAGGTGGTGTAGGTTAGAGAGAACACAAGGCAAATGGCTCCCGTGAACAGAAGGAGTGGAATCAGAGAAGGGGAAGGTGCCAGCTCTCTGAAGGAACTACAGAGACTTGTTGAAGCAGGATCACTGATGCGTGGCAAGAAGTCACCCTGGAGTGGCAAGAGGAATTATTGGGCAGAGAATTCAGAAGGGCATTCCAAGCATATGAAACATGTTTAAGGATAGAAAAGCAATAAGTACCGTGGCTTGTTTGTGAAATAGCAAGAATTTTGAGAGAGCAAGAGAAGGAAAAAAAAAAAAAAAAAAAAATATATATATATATATATATATATATATATATATATATATGCCAGCTTTCACTGTACATTGTACACTGTTAAGGAATCTAAAATTCATCTGATATTATAAAGAGCTATTGAAAGATCTCAGGGAGAATGAACCATAACTGGGCTGGGAGATAGCTCAGCGGTCCAAGTGCCTGCTTGGCAAGCACAAGGACCCAGGTTTGACCCTTGGTGCCACATGCTATGCCGGACCCGGAACTCCAGGTGAGCCGTGCCAGCTACCAAGATCAGGGGTGGTGGCACACACCTGTGATCCATCCCAGTGCTGGGGAGGCGGAGACAGAAGGATCACCATGAGTCTGAGCTGTGTATGAAGGTCCTGTACTAAATAAATAAAATAAAAGATTTTTTTAAAAAAGTTAAAACAAAGAATGAGCCATAATTACATTTATATTTCAGACAGGTCACATGACAACAGTGCCACTCCCTTGTCATAATCAGACCCAACTTCCAGCCTTGAGCTTTGGATTTGAGATTCTTCATATCAATCCAACTTTAGCTTCTGTAATCACTACCACTGGGTTTTTTTCTTTTTCCTAAATGCACAACACAATCTACCTTATCCTTCAGCCTGGGTTATAGCATTTCCTTCAAGATTCTGAACTCTATGTGGGTATGCATTGCAAGGAGGGAATTTCAAACTACACAGAGTATGTATCACTTTGTTGTCTTCCTGTTGAATTCTGTTAAGTCTCAGGTTTAGGAAGGTAGGTAACAGGGACAATTAGTGGGAAGTGGGGCTGGCATTCTGGAAAAGCTTCTTTTAAAAAACAGAGGAAAATGAGAATAATCAAGATAATATCCCTTTCAATTTTCTGGTTGTTTCAAAAATACTATAAAATCTCCACTTATATTTTAATAAATGATACCCTTTATAGTTGATTGAATGTTGGCTCTGAAAAAGATATGTCCATATCCTAATGCCAGCCTCTGTGAATGATACCTTATTTGGATAACGGGTCTTTGCAACTGTAATTAAGTTAAGAATCTTGAGATGAGATCATCCAAGTGGGCCTTTAATCCAAGGACAAGTATCTTTCTAAGACAAAGAAAAGGTGAAGACAAAGAAGAAGAGCCAAGTGAAGCTGGAGTTAATACATAACTACACGCTAAAGAAGAGGCACCAGAAACGGGACAAAGCAAGAAGGCATTCCCCGCTAGAAGCTTCAGCAGAGGGGTGGCCTTCGGACACCTTGGTGTCAGCCATCCAGCCTGCAGTACTGTCGGAATTGCTCTCTGTTGTTTAAGGCCAACAAGTTAATGGTAATTTGCTAGAGCATCCCTGGAAAGCTAATACATTTTCTTTTAATAGCCTATGCTTCACAGTTATTTTTTAGAGTTATATATACATGCCTGTAATAGTATATAATGTAAACCAACTTGGACAAGGTAATGTAATCCCTCAGAGTCAGATTTTTTTTTTAACCTAACCTCATTCTCACAGAATATTGAGATAATAAAATACATCAAATTATTAGCAGACAACTGGCAAAGGACAGTTGCTCAAACATTTATCCATTTGAGACCAGTGCTCAAAACATACTGCAGACACGCTGTGGAAGAAAGCCCTCCCAACCGAGAGCTGGGGTAATTGACATGCAAAACTCAGAGCCCTGTCAGAATCACTTTTGCATGTAACCGCTTACACCATCTGCTGTCAGCCCTTGTTTCTCACCAACTAACCGCTGCCCTCTCCCCCAACCTCCCCTACTTCCTGTTTACAAAGATAGCTGCTTCCTGGCCAAGGGAACTGAACCCTTTCCGTAGGACTACTTTTTCCCTGGACCCATGCCAGGAATACCTTCTTTGCTCTCTCCTTTTGCTTTTGCAAACTGCATCCCTGAGTGATTCCCAGCTAAGCAGCTAATCCTCTTCCTGGCTATGGGACTGAATATAAGGAATAATATTAGGCATTATAATATATCAGGCATTATGTGTGAGGAAATTTGTCCATTCCTTCTTGCCTTAGCACCTCCAAATTTTGACTACTAGTGCTTTTTAAATGTAAATGCCCACTTAGGATGCTTCCATCCTCAGCCCTAGCCCTATTCTGTGTGGTAAACTGGTTAGAAGGACACCAATAGGTGAAACTCAGCCAAGACATCAAGTTGGGGAATTTGTTGAAATGATCCATTTCATGAGTCCTCATCCTAACATGAGGCAGCTTATCCAAATAATCGGGGAGTTCTTTCAAACAAGTAACAGTTGGAACTTGAGGGTATTTGGGGAAAAAATCCTAGATGCTAATGATTTTTTTAATCATAACTTAACCATCTGCAGCACAACAGATAAGAATGTGGACTCTGGAGCCTGTGTGGATGGCCTGTATGACCTTGGGCGTGTTACTTAACTTCTCTGTCTCCATTTCTGTATCTGTAAAACAGTGGAGATTATTACCTCTCAACAGAATTGTGAGGAGTGAGTTAATATTGTTAAAAAGCACTTAAAAGTATATCTTAGTATTGTTGTTTTTATTACCCTGCTGGAGGGAAGATGTTTAGAAGGTGGGATCCCTGAGTTAGTGATATGAAGACAACATAGGTAGGGTGGTGGCAGGTTTTAGGGTATGACAATGGAAGTGAGTAACAGAGATGGGAGAGAGGAAAGACCGTGACTAGGAGAAAATTTATAATGTTGAGTCATGTGCTTGCTGGGACTGGAGCACTGGAATTTAGATCATACTTTTACTATTTTATGGTGGCACAGCTGTGAGCCAATTACTTATTTCTTCATCTGTAAAACAGAAATTATAATAGTGACTTATCTTACCAGGCTGTCGTGGAATCAAATGAGTTATGTAACATGCTGATTTTTTTTTTTTTTTTCCAGAACAGTGACTAGCATCTGGCAAGTGTTAGCTCTTATTTTGATTGGAGTTGAAAAGGTCAAGGAACTGAGGGGCCAGTTGTTAACTGGACATTGACATTATCCAAGATGACAGGAGGATTTGAAGTAAACAGCAACCCTCCGAGCTGGGTGTAAACGTCTTCACTGAATGAAGTAGTAAAGTAAAAATGGGAAAGATACCAGCCAAGTGGCCTTAGCCTTCAAATGACCAGCTTTCATGAGAGCATGTGAGCAAAGCAGACCCCAATACCATATCCTCACCTTGAGCTGAGGAAATAAACTAAGACCAAAAAGCAAAGGGAACAGAGAAGTTGCTGAGGCAGTAAGAGAGCTTTCTAATTAGAGAGTGACTGTCCAGATGGCCTGCTCAGAGTCTGGAGGGTTGAGGAAGAATGGAAAGCTGTGCTCTCTAAACATTACAGAAGTGCTTTCCACAGCAAATGCTCTAGACTAGCCACAAAGACTTTCAGCAGTGATGGATATTTGCACTGTCCAGTACGATGGGCAGTAGCCACACGGGGCTGTTGAGCCCTCAAAATGAGGCCAAAGGGATCAGTATTCTCAAATAATTACTCTGAAATGTTACTAGGCAGTAGAATTCTAGGTACCACCTTTGTCTACTGAATTAGTATCTCACCAGTCTTCTCAAGACTGTTCCCCCCTAGCCGGGCGCGCTGGCGCAGGCCTGTAATCCCAGCACTCGGGAGGCTGAGGCAGGAGGATTGTTGTGAGTTCAAGACCAGCCTGAGCTACAAATGAGCTTAAGGCCAGCCTGAACTGCATAGTGAGACCCTGACTCAAAAAGACAAAAAAAAAGACTGTTCCCCAGAGATTTCCAACTAATAGGTATACATCCAGGTTTAGGAACTAGTACAAAATCTGTTGAGGAGAAGGAAGATAGATATTTGGGTTAAACATGAGAACAGTTTAAACTTCCCATTTTATTCCAAGTGATATGGAGTATATATTATACTCCATATCCTATATGGAGTATATTGCCTTTATTTTGAAAATGTTTGGTTGATTGGTATAGGAAAATTGACAATTTAAAGAATGTAATGAGGAGAACTGTATTGCCTTAAAGCTTGATAATAAGGCTTCTGTTGGGGAGGACTAATTGCTTGACAAAATAGACTGATATCTGCTTGAATCCAAAAGTATAAAAAAAATGGAAATACTCTCTACATTAAACTGGGTAAGAAGTTTAAATTATGACAGTCCTCTGGGGAGAGGTGTGTAAGATAGTAGTGGGATGAGGACTCCATGCACACACACATGCGCACATACACGTATACACACACACACACACACACACACACACACATACACATACATGAATATCAATGTAAGAGCCTTATAGAGTCCACCAAATTACAGATATTTATTGTGAATTTTTTTAGAGATAAGTCAATGAAAAGACTGACTTTTTCATTTGGGGCTAGCAGAAGAGGAGTACAGCTAGCACCACGGAGTGCAGATATCTGGAGACAGAAAAAGTCAGACCACATACAACTTTGGAAATGCTCATAAAGCTGGAAAAACATCCGTGTTTTTCCACGTTGTGGAATCAGGCAGTAAAGGCAATCTCATGCAGCCCTCATTCTCAGGAGGCCCCAGATTTCAGCAGGAAAGAAATTGAAACATAAAGTGACCTGTGAGTCCTTCAGTCAGAGCTTCCTGACCCTGGGTCTGGCCATTTGAGCCACTGCAGGCATTCCTGCTACTCTGGCCTGCCTCCAAAGCTGATCTGCCTCTGTCCTGTCTTCTCATCCCCTGAGTGACATGTTCAGAGTGGCCTCAGTCTTGTTCCACTCCAAGGGGTGTTATAGGAGGTATGAGCACGCTTAGGTCTTGAGTACAGAATTAGAGGAGGAGATCTCAATGCAGGCCTGAATTGTTATATGACCGAGTGGCCTACCTGTACTCATATCAGGCTGGAGTGGGCCATGGCATAAGTGGGTCCCTGGCAATGGGGACAAGCTGGGGAGTAGTGGTGCCACATTATATGGTAGCTGAGGTGGAATAGAGAGAACACTGTTTCCAGGAATGTACATCACCTGCTGAGCCCCAGATGCAAAACCTTTATTAAATCCAAGGAAGAAGGGATTTCCAAAAATGGAAGAAGGCCCATGTCTGAATCAAGTAAATCCAGCAATAGAGTAAGACACAGTCAAGGTGGGAATGAGCAAAAAGTACAGGACTTGTGAGCATTGCACACAGTTACCTGGAACTCCTCTCCTCAGTAGAGTAAAAGTAGGGGAGAAAATATATGTTCTACATACTGATACAGTGTGTGTGTGTGTGTGTGTGTGTGTGTGTGTGTGTGTGTAAATATGCATAACATAAAATTTAATTTTTTTTTTTTTTTGGTGGAACCAGGGATTGAACTCAGGCCCTTCCACTTGCTAGACAAGCACTTATTCCACTGAGCCATCTCCCCAGCCCCCAATTTTTTTTATTTTATTTTATTTTTTTGGTGGAACCGGGGATTGAACTCAGGCCCTTGCAGTTGCCAGGGAAGCCCTTATTCCACTGAGCCATCTCCCTGGGCACTAAAATTTAATATTTTTAACTGTGGAAGTCTACAGTTTAGTTATATTAAATATTCACATTGTATTAAATACATTATTATATAAGAATCACCACTGTCATCTCCAGAACTTTTCTATCATTGTAAACTGAAACCCAGTACTATTCCTTCCTCCCCCTGGACCCTACCAAGCATTACTCTTTCTATGAGTTTGACTATTCTAGGTACCTCATGTAAGTAAAATCAGATAATATTTGCCCTTTTGTCTGGCTAAAGCAACATACATTTTTAATATTTCTTCAAATTCCAAAGGAACATGTTGTCAGATGTGTCTTAGCTTTGTGTTCAAACACATTAACATGCTCTTCTCTACTATGGTTCTGACTTTTCTGCACATAGAATGTATGCAGTCATGATGAATGGGGTTCATGTTATACCTTCCACTCATTTCTGCTGGTGCTAACATTTTGCCTCTGATCTTCCCCAACCTTGATCACACTGCCCATTGTATCTGTATTCAATCATATCGCAGCCTCTCCTAAATTCTAGTGTTCCCTATAAAAGACCAAAAGCTTCCTCAACAAAGCTTAAGTGGTCTAACATCTAAACAAATATGTTTGGACTCAAACATGACTGTGAAGCTCCTTTAGTTATCTGAGGTCTGGGATGGGATTCACTTTGTGACATCATTCACCTCAACGCCTCTCACTGGTCCAGTTCTGTCCCACAGGGAGACTGGTACTCCCTTGCACTGTCCACCACTACACCTTGTACCAACCTTCAGCATTCCTCCTGGGATTAGAGTGCCTGGCTTCCTTCTAGGAGTAAGGCCTCCTTCATCATCCCATCACTGATCGCAAGTATCAACTGTCTCTCTAAGGTCCCAATAATTAGATCTCAAGTTTCTTTTAACCATTTCTCCTGGAAGGCCTAAGAGTCTTCATGAAAGTCAGACCCATTCCACAATTCCCAAGGTGATGCGCAATTGAGTTTCACCACGACCCTTGTGGCTTGTGACTTTACTTTTGAAACAGATGATTCCAACTTGGAGACTGTGGTCTCATAGCCAACACTTTCAGCTTTGTGGAAGGTTTTTCCTTACCACAGGAGGTCAAAAATCATTACTTTCATAGTCTGAAAATAAGCACTGAGAGGGAGGAAAACTCATGAACTTTAGCAAAAATCAAGGTCAGCTTCTGACTCTTTCATTTACTAGAAAGGCAGTCATGGCAAATGACTTTCTCTGGCTAATTCCCTATTTTCTCCTTTGCAAAACTGGAACTTTTTTTTCAGCAAAGGAGAATGAATTCAAGGCCTTGGTACTAATCAATATTCCAATCCCTTAATTATTTTTTAGTTTAAGACAGGGTCACACTAGTTGCACAGCCATGATTTGAACTTACCTGCCTCGTCATCCCAGAGATTTCAAGCATAAGATTTCAGGCACATACCACCATACATAGGTAAAACTAGAAGGCGAAAGAACCTAATGAATACAATCTGTCGGGTTCTTTTTCTCTCACATGCAAGTACTAAAGAGGAAGACCAAAGCTGCTCTGACACATTTCAGAGACTCAGGTTCATTTCACTGCCCTCTGTTCCTCAGGTGTGGCCCTTGCCCTCAAATCCAAGATGGTGGCTGAAGTGGCAGTCTTCACATTGGTTCCAGAAATCAGAAAAAAGGAAAGGATGAAGCAGAGACCATCTGCCTTTGAGGGAAAGTTGCCAGGAGCTCCTATACAACACTTCTGCTTATATCTCATTAGCAAAGCCTTAGTCACATGGTCGCATTTAGCTGAAAGAAGAATAGGAAAATCCAGGCAGCTTGGTGCAGAGCTAAAAATTGGGATTCTCATTACTGTGGAAGAGGAGTAAGGTAGATGAGAGGGGACAGTCTGAGGCTCTGTTACGTGATTTGTTCATTGTAAAGATGAAGTGCCCCATCAATAAATGTTAGCTATTTTTAGAGTTGACTTGGACAAGCAGAGGTAAGTGTAGTCCTCCAAGTGGGCATGGTGGTACATCCCTATAATTTCAGCTATTCAGAAGGCTGAGAGGCCATGGAATTGTTTGACTCCTGGAGTTTGAGGAGCAATACAGTAAGACACCTTTTAAAAGGCTATCTTTCAAATTAGGAGCAGATTTGACTTTTATGATCCCCTTTGTCTTTATTAAGATAGTGTCTTACCTAGATATTATAGACTCTGAGATCTTAATTAAAATCTTCAAAATTATCTCTAGCCAAGCATTGTACAGCATGCTTATAATCCCAGCACTTGGGAGACTGAGGCAGGAGGACTGCTGAAAGCTCAAGACCAGCTTGGCCTACATAGTGAGTTCAGTGGAATAAGCACTTCCCTGTCAAGCACAAGGGCCTGAGTTCAATCCCTGGTTCT